>MU711501.1:87416-141429 GCA_026770625.1 Nicotiana glauca | reverse complement strand
CAGAAAAATTCGTCGCTAATCTCATTTAGCGACGGAATAGCGACGGATTATCAAAAGATTCTGCTAGCAACGAGCGTTTTAGCGACAGATTAGCTACGACGTTCGTAGCTAATTCCAGTTTTTTTTGTAGTGGCTAAAGATACTCGCGCAACCTGTCTTCTCATTGTGGGTGTTTTGCTCGTATCTATTAAGACTCACATCTTTTTTATTGCTCTTCTCCAGCTGTCACTTTTCTAGTGATCCATGTGTCTTGCCATGTTAGCCATATAATTAATTCCACGTGTAATATTCATTTTCTCCAATACATATAGTTTATTAGTTATAGAATTTTGGATGCTATATAAACACTGTAGTTTGAAGTTTAAATTGTTCTTATTATTTTATCATATTAGTTTATTTATTCAACCTTGCGCTTAAATTATTTGATTGCTTGATCACCAATTGAATACTATCTATGAATTTAGGATTGAACTCGAGAGAGGGAATTTTAGATTGCAAATAAGATCGAATAGAGCAAGGTCTTGAATTCGAGCATCAAGAACGGATTTGCGGTTATGATAGGGATATACCTAATCCGCTTGCTTGGTTATTATACGGAAATTATTAATGCATTTTTGTTAATACTAATTCCATAGGAATATAGGCGTTAGGTTAGCTTGAATAGGCGAGTAGTACTTGGGAGAAGGCTACGAGTAATATTAACCCTGTCAACCAATAAACCAGATAAATTAATTAGACAATTTAAGTGGAAGACTCAACGGGAGTGTTAGCTAACTAATAGCTCTAGAATATCGTCTCTCATTGAATTCGTGTCTAATTTTGCCAACTTGTTTCCTTTAATCTCTTAGTTTGCTACTCTAAATTAGTTCGAGCTAATTATTCATACTTTAGGATTCACTTGAATAGATTAATTATTTGGGTTTAATTTAGTTGATTGTTAATTACAAAGTCCATGTTGGTACGATATATGAACTTACAATCCTATATTACTTGTACGACCACGTATACTTGTGTGTGCGTTTGGGAGCAACATAATTCTAAACAGATCTTTTCACGTTTAAAATTTATTTACCTGTCAAAGATTAGATCTAAGATGTATTTGATGAAAAGAGTCTCATTTCAAAATTAGTGTGAAGACTCAATTCATATCAACATCGAGACCAATCCTTGCAATCCACCTCTATTATTTTATTTATTTTGATTCATTTTAGTTAATCATTGACACTTGTGTCTGGTTGCTTTACTCAACATCACTTCCTTTTGTCATGCAGAAATGCCATAGTTTCCTTTCTCTTATTTCCACTGCCTTTGTGATATTCTACTTCCAATTTTTTTAGTGATTCCAGATGAGCTTTGACTACTTTATTATAATAGTTGGAGCTACCATTTTCAAGATTAATTAATTTAATATTCTCAAATAATGTGTGGGTGTAAAATCAACACCATACTATGTTAGAAAATCTTGCCTGGCTACTGTTCACTTTTTGTTCTTTAATTAACGGTCTTCATTGTTTATTTTAACAAGATTTAAGTATTTAAAATGTATGTGCCGTCCTTTCAAAATTCAGTAATCACATGAGTGGAAGAAAATATTCTCCATAGATATGAAGAATGATGAGGCCATTGTTCTACAACTACACTAATACAATTCGTCTTTAATTTTTACTCATCACCATAAATTACTATTTTAGTGGGGTGGGGTGGGGTGGGAGGGGGGAGTGGTAAGAGTAGTCTTCTCCAAATATAGTTATATTTTTCAAAGAATTGCAAACAAAGCAGGAAGTAGTAATTAAACAAGAAAAGCAAAAAATGCAATTAACTATTGAAAAAACATATCTTATGAGTTCTCTAATTCAAAAGATATGTTTTAGAACAAACAACTTTCCTGTTATTCAATTGTTTGACCGGCCAAAGTAAATTTACCTTTGCATAAATTGTCTTTAATTAATTGCTTAAATTACTTTGTGGGTGGCAATTAAGAAATTTGGTCTTATGTTTCATCCTACGTTGGACGAACATGGCCTCTTAATTAGTGATGCTGAATAAAGTGGTTTTATTTCTTTCTATATACTACTATAAAGAAAAAAAATTAAACAAGGGAAGAGAAGCTGAAACAAATGAAGTGACATACGACCGTCAAAAATAATTTATGCATACTATAAGAAATTAAATTAATTAAAAACAACGGAAAAAGCCTAAAAATATCACTCAACTATCAGAAATGGTTTATCCATGTCATCCGTTAAAAAAAAATGCTCATTTCATGCCACTGCCGTTAAAGAAATGACATATCCATGCCATTATTGACTAACTACAGTGGCATGGATGTGCCAAATAAAAATTAAGCCGTTAGTCAATAATGGCATGGATGGACCATTTCTTTAACGGTAGTGACATGAAAATATTAATTTTTTAACGGATGATATGGATAAACTATTTCGGAAAGTTGGGTGACGTTTTTAGGCTTTTTCCGTAAAAAGAATTTTGATTGGTACCAAGTACTCAAAGAACATATGAAATGTTAAAACATGTACAAAAATAACATGTACAGATTTAAGGTGTTGTACAACAAGTTCATAGCAATCTAAATGAAGTGTCGATATAATCACAATGTTCTCTATTGGCTATTAGCCGGTGATGTCTTGTTCTGTCTATAGGTAAGGTTCGCATATGCTAGCTTTTTCTAGTTTGTCATTATCAAAATTACATGGTTGTGATAGGTAGGGGTTTACATGGATCGGGTTGGTTGGGTTTTGTCGGATTTTTCGGGTTTTCGGATTTTTTTGTTATATAAATATTATTTTAATCTTACTTTGTTAAAATTATAGATAAGTCTTTGATAAGTGAATATATGTTTAGTAAATATGGAAAAAATTAGCAAATATATGATCTATTAATATATTCTAATTGGAGAATTTTTTTCGTAACACATGATAGTTATTTTCTTAGTCAGACTAACAATAATTTTTCGTTGATTTGCGCTTTCAAGGTTTATACATGAGAGGATCCCAAATATTTCTACATTTTCTAAGGAAAATTCACTATAAAGTCTTAAAAATATAAATAAAATTTATATATTTATATGACGGTTTGGTTCGGGTTTTTTTACTCAATACCAAATCAAGTCAAACCAAACCTAGTCGGGTTTTTTAATCGGTTTGGTTTGATTTTTCGGTTTGGTGCGGTTTTCCGGTTCGGTTTGAACACCCCTAGTGATAGGCATTTAGGGAGCATTTTATACGTCAAGTGAACCCTGAATGTACATACAAATGTTGTTCTAACTAAAATAATCAAGTTTGTCATGACGACTAACATCGGGGGCAGAGTTAGAGTGCCGAGAGTGGGTTGGACCGAACTCAATAGCTTTGGTTCGAACCCTGTATTTATCTTAAAAATTTCATTGAATATGTATAAATTGTTAATTTAGAACAGACATTTTAACCGATTAAAATTCCGAACCCATATACTTGAAATTCTGGCTCCGCTTCCGAACTAATATCGGACGGTTGTAACATGCACTTAGCGAGTATTTTACCCGCTAACCGAACCCTTGAACGTACGTACATATGTCATGACAAATCTTGATCTTGCAAATCTTTGTGTTAGTAGTTATCCATGCCCTTTAAAGAAGGAAAAAACACTTGTATTGTGGCCTCGCTCTAGCAACGCTGTTCATTATTAACCCAAAATATCAGAGGTTCAGAGTAATTCACAAGTTCCATTGCAAGTCTCTAGCAGCTTCAAACCAATAGAATTAGCTTTAAAAGATTAGACATATTGTTCTTCTCCCACTTTCCAAATATATTAACTCATAAAAACAAGAGAAATCGGTCTTTATTTCCAAAAGGAGAAGGATAAGATGCTTAAAGTAATGCTTAATTGTATCTGCATCCACTCTCTGATATGCTCATAATTTTTATTAGTAAATTATAATGCCTTTGTGGTGGAAAAATAATAGTGGTTCTAGTCTTCAAGAGTCAAACTCATTTCTGAAATGGAAAACATGAAACTTGCAGATAATTTCTGAGGTCATGAGCTGATGATATATAGAATATTAACAAACAAAGAGATTCGAACAATCTCCAATATGAATGATTCAATTAAAAAGTTGAAGATAGTAGCCTCAAGAACATTATAAACATGGTCATATTTGCAAAAAAAACAATGATGTGATGTTAGGAGAATCAATCTCTTATTCACTTTGTTTCCTGATGTTTTACTATATATGTTGGAGCTCATGATATATGCACCAAATGTGGCTTACAAAGCAAGGGAAACTAAAACCTTAAAAACAGGAGTTTTGTAGTAATACAAAGATTGTTATATTGCAGCAATGAGTTTCTTTGAGAAATGGAAGCCAATAGCTGCAATGATTTTTGTTGAGTTTGCTCTGGCTGTTGTAAATGCGCTATTCAAAAAGGTACTCACTGGAGGAATGAGCCAATTGGTAATAGCTACATACAGGTTCTCAATTGCCGCGATTTTCTTAACTCCCATCGCATGTTTACTGGAAAGGTTTGGCTTTTATACGTTGCGCACTGATTACAAGAGTTTAATTCCATATCAGCTACTATAACAATAAGATCTTATTCATCCTTTCCTTGCAGGAATTTCATATCAAATTTAACAGGTCGCGTTGTTTGTTCTCTGTTCTTCAGTGCACTTCTCGGGTCAGTTTTCTGCTCATTATGTATGCTAAAGTATCTTCATCTCATTTGTTCTCTTTCAAAGATTAGGTATTCACTTTCCTTCTATCGAGAACAGCCTCTCTACCTTCACAAAGGCAGGGGTAAGGTCTACGCACATTCTGCCCCAGAACCTACTTTGTGGATTACACTGGCTTCATTATTGTTGTTAGTATTCACTTTCCTGTGACAACAAATTCTGAGAAAGATTGTTGTTTTCAGGGGTACACTCACTCAATATTTCTTCCTAATTGGGCTGAAGTACACTTCAACAACATTTAGCTGTGCTTTCATCAATATGGTTCCTATCAACACATTCGTTATGGCATTGCTACTCAGGTAAGCACAAACAACTACTCCTCGATTAGTTTTTTATGTAGTCATCATATCGATATGTATGAACGATTAACCTGTAAAATTGTTGCAGGCAAGAAAAAATAACAATTAAATGCAAAAGCGGGAGAGCAAAGGCGTTAGGAACCTTATGTTGTCTTGGTGGAGCCTTAATACTTACGCTATACAAAGGAATGCCACTGATAAGCAACCCGGCATCAGAAGCACTTGAAGTGAACCACAGCACTAGGAATTGGATTGTTGGTTCGTCGTTTCTATTTGCTGGAAGCCTCGTTTGGTCATCATGGTTCCTCATACAAGCTAAGATAGGGAAGGAATATCCTTATCAGTATTCTAGCACAGCAATAATGTCATTACTTGGAGCCATTCAATCTGCTATATTGAGCCTTGTCATTGATAGAAACACATCAACTTGGTTTCTAAAAGGAAGTTTAGAGATCTCAAGTGTCATATACGCCGTGAGTAATCTCCTCTTTTCATTCAAGATATTAAAGTTAGAATAGAAACAGCCGCCCACCTAATCTCTTAAAATAAAAATAGTTGACATATGTATAATATATGTATAGTTCACGTATAATAAGTGTATAACTGTATATGATCATTGTATAATCTATGTATACCAACTAAATAAAGTAAACAATGAATCTGACTGACTATTTGTGTTACAGGGAATAGTGGGATCAGGGTTATGCTATGTGGTTATGTCATGGTGTGTAAAGCAAAAGGGTGCAGTTTTCACCTCTGCATTTAGTCCCTTTATTCAGATATTTGCTGCTGTTATTGACATCTCCATACTTCATGAACAAATTCACCTTGGAAGGTTGGAACTCTTTCCTACAACAATTTCTTGACTTGGAAAAGAATTGTAGGATATTACTATTACTAAACAGAATTTTTTCTTTAACAGCATATTGGGGTCAATTTTGGTTATTATTGGATTGTATATTCTTCTATGGGGTAAAAGCAAAGAAGCAGAAATTTTGAAGGATTCTACAGCAACAGAAAAGAATGGACAGGCTACACTACCAGTTACGTCAAGTCCACCTCGCACATAAGAAGAACACATGCGTGATGCCAGTGGCGGATCCAGGATGTTGTACAAGCGGGTTCAATCTTAAAAGTATATAACTTTATTCGTAAAATAGTAGTTGTCAAGTGGGTTCAAATAAATATTTATACAAAATTTACACAACTTTAATCATAATTTATACATATACACAGTATTATTTTTTTGTGAAGCGGGTTCAGTTGAACCCGCTAGGCACCACTTGGGTCCGCCACTGATGCAACAGAACCTCCCTAAATCACTAATTAAGTAGTGCAATTTCCAGGGTCAAAACAACAAAGAATCAATATTGTAATGGCCAAAAATGTATATTCCAGTTTAATTTGATGTTGCTGAATGCGCTAGTGCAATGTAATTTTCCTAACATGTCGATGATATTCATCTTCTTTCTGTAGGATTTTTGTCAAATATACAACACATTGCATGAAAATTTACACCAGAACTCAATTCCTAGTTCCATAAACGTAAGATCTTTAACTTTTAAGTTTAATGGTAACCAGCTCCAACCAAATTTTATATTTAATTTCCACCTTATTATAAGGCATGATTTTCCCTTAAGTTGTAGTATCTAACTTTCTCTTGGACTTGTTTTATGTTTGTACTTCCAAGTACACTCGAGGATTCAAGAATAATATTTTGTTTAGTGACAGGTTTTAATTTGTAAGAGAGCACCTTTCCATTATCAACATAATTTCTAAAACTTAATCATCATATTTCTTGGAGAATTTATCTTCGATGAGAACAGGAACTTTTTAGGGGAAATTTAATCATATCATATATGCATATTGTTTAACCAAAAAATAGACTTTTTAGTCAAAGCTAGAAATTAGAAGAATCGGGTTACTGATAATCGAAAATTAAATAAAGAAAGGAATTTCGAAGTACTCAAATATGTAAGCTAGTAAATCAGAGTGTATTTCAATAGTCACTTGTCCCTCATCTAATCACATATTTCTCCTTTTATAGGTCCCTTTGAAAATCTTTAGGAATGTTCGTTACATCTAAGTCATAATGAGGCTATTATGAATATTTAATGACATTAAATGTTACGTTACATAATCATTACATTGAATACAAATATTCCTTAACGGTTCCAGCATTTATTACTCTTGCAATGCTGTATTTCTATCTTCTTCTTTTGCCAGGTTCATTATTCTTCCCGTGGCTCGTATGTAATTGAACTCAAATAGGTACGGGGTTGTTGAGCCTCTTATCTCGTACCTCTTTTTAACCTTCTGTCTCGTACCTCTTTTTTGTCCGCGCCAATCTATAATTCTTAGACCAATTATAACCTATTGTCTATGCCACGTGTCATGACACGTCCTCATTCATTAATGTATACAATTTTTCCCAATACACATATATCTTGACCATAGCATTAGTAAGTACAATTGATAAGGATAACCATTCGTAGAGTATCCAATATTGAACTCTACTCCAAATACATCTTTTATCTGATGTAACACACTCCTATTACTGTGTAATTCCTCTCCTATATAACTCTTGATAATTGATATCAATAATATGTAGTAGTTCTTCTCTGCAATTCCTCTCCTTTACCGGGGGCGGCCAAACTTTAATGAGGTTTTCTTTATAATTATTATTTTTTAATTTGAAGTCTACTTTTCTAGGTTTTTTAGATGCAAAGTTATTAATAATTTTTTTAAAATCAATTTCTCCTAATAAGTCTTTCTCAATTGATAAATATAGCTAATCCGTTTAATTTCTTTTGAGACATTGTCGATCTTAAGTAAGATTTTATCAATTTTAATTTTGAAAAATTTCTTTTTGCTGAAGCAACGGTAACAAGAGTTGTTAAGCAATATATGCATTTGGAAAAGAATCAAGTCTTCTTATTTGATTGAGTATATCGATTAAACTATTATCTTCTACTTGTAATATTTCCATAACACTTGCAATTCAGAAAATACATCCAAAACAACAATATCCTATTGATTATTACGCTTTAAGGAATATTCAAGAATTCTTTTTTTCAAATTTCCATCATCTAGTGATCTCATCTTTTTACCGCTAAATAGAAAATAAAAAATACTCATATGCTTCGAATTGTTCAAATTTATTTTAAAGTAAAAGAAAATAGCTTTATCTACTATGTATAAAAAGTAATCAACTAAAAAGGACTTGTAACGACCCGACCGATCGTTTGAGCTCTAGCGCGTTGTTCGGTGGTTTGAAGCTTTGAGTAGCTTCAGTTCATAATTTAGGACTTGTACATGTGGTCGGAATTGAAATTCGGGAAGTTCGGAGTTGATTCAGAAGGAAAATTCTCAATTCGGAAGCTTTAAATTGGAAGAGTTGATCAAGGTTTGACTTTTGAGTAATCGAACTCAGAATCGGGATTTAAAAGTTCCAATAGTTTCGTATGATAATTTTGGACTTGGGCGTATATTCGGGTTGAGTATCGGGTAGCCCGGGAGCATTTCAGCGCATATGGTGGAAGTTGGCATTGTCAAGGTTTTAGAATTTCATAAGTTTGGTTTGAAGTGGAATATGGTAATATCAATGTCCATTTGGAATTTCATGCCTTGAAATAGGTTCGTAGTATAATTTGTATCTTGCACGTAAAATTTGGCGCCGTTCCTGAATGTCTAAGTGGGATTGGACGAGTACGACGAAGTTTGGAAGTTTGACAGTTGAAAGAATATTTTTATCGTTGTTCCATAGTTTTGATATTATTTGACGTGATTTGAGGTTTCGTCTAAGTTCGTATCATATTTTAGGATGTGTTGGTATGGTTGGATGGAGCCTTAAGGGCCCCGGGTGCGAGTCAGATTGGAATTAGATCGAGTTTTGGATTTAAAAAATTGCTGAAGCTTAAGGCTTCTGGTGTGGCCGCACTTGCTAGGTTTGGGTAGTATTTGCGAGACCCCAGATGCAGCCCAGGGGTCACAGAAGCGGTTGGGAATGAGGCTAGGTGGATTCGCAGGTGCAGGGAATTTGCTGAACCTACGAGCTTGCAGACACGGGAAGTGGGGCACCGAAACAAAAGGTGAGGAGGCATGGTCTTCCACAGATGCGGAGACTCAAGCACAGGTGCACTTCTACAGGAGCGAGGTGGTTTCAGCAGAAGTGGAAAGGGGCCTTGGGATGAAGAACCGCAGAAGCAAAGTATTATCCGCATAAGTGGATCTTTGTCCGCAAAAACTAAATGCAGGACCGCAGATGCGGTCAAGTGACCGCAGACGCGATGATCGCTTGGAATAAGTGGGTTTTATTTCAGGATTTAGCCCATTCCTCTCACATTTTCACTTGGTTGGGCGATTTTTGGAGCTCATGATGAGGAGATTTTCATCATCTATTGCGAGCTAAGTTATTCCACTTGTTGTACATTAAATACATTGATTATATATGAATTTAAACACAAAATTTTATGGAAATTGTGGGATTTTTGAAGAAAAACTTCGAAATCATATTTTTTAATTTTGACCACGAAATTGAACATGGAATTTGGAATAAATAATATATTTGAGTTTGTGGCGTTATGGGTAATATTTATCTTCAAAACTATTCGAAATCCGGGCACGTGAGTCTGAGGGTTAATTAGTTGACTTTTCAAGCAGAGTTTGAAATTATTATAAATTAATTAATTATGAATGTTGTAGTACATTTTTATTGATTTGCATTGTTTGACACGTTTTGGATCGTTTGGCTTTGAATTTAGGAGTTAGAGAGGTATTAGATCCGGTTATTGGAATTTTGGAACAAAGTAAGTCTTATGTCTAACCCTGTGTAGAGGAGACTACCCTTAGGTGATATATTTGATGTGTGCTTTGTGGGGCTACATATGCACGAGGTGACGAGAGTCCATACGTAGCTAGATTAATGTTATGTCCAGGTAGACCTAGGTCCTTATATGATATTACTTGCACTATTTGAACTCAATTTGCTAGTTTACATTTCTTGAATTATTAAGTAAGAATTTGGTTAAAGATTATGGTAAATCAAGCTTCATTATCTAGAGATTTGGCGAACTTTTAATCATTATTGAGAATTTATATTCTTTTATGGGCTTACCTTAAAGTTGTAAATACATAATTTGCAAATCCGAAGAGTTTTCCTATTCCTATGGATCGGGCCGAATGCCTCTATATAAATTCATTTGAGATGGTGGCTTGTTTCGGAAGTTTGAATATAACAGAAAGAGTTTTCTTGGGATGTAATATGACTTCGAGTTTTGGATACATCGTTGGACCTTCATTTAATGTTGATAAGAGTGAACATGCACTTTTGATTGGTGGGTGAGCATGGGCTCAGGAGGATTAACTGATTTTGTGATGGTTATAATTAGGGCAATATCGTTGGAAGATGTCGATATGGAGTTACATCGTTGGGCTATATCATGTGAGGTGTTAGGAGTTGCGTGATTCCTTGTAAGGGTCCTGTGAGGAACCTTATTTTCTATCAAACATGAAGTATGTACTACGATGTGAACTAGAATCGCTTGTATAAGATGGTATAGCAGTTAGGAGGTCGAGTGTGTGTTTGGAGATGATAATTCGAGTGATTTTATGCAAGTTTAACAAGAGATTTGCAAGAAATTTGGCGGGTAATGGTACGAGATCGTGGTAATTGAGAAAGAAGAGTCATTTTGGGTTCTAGATTTAGGTGATTTTTAGCTTAAAGCTATGCCCACCGTTTATGATTGGGTCACGTGGTTGAATGTCGGTGGAATGTTTCGTTATTGGTGAATTGATGGATCAGTTATGACCAAAAAAAGAAAACATTGATACGATATCTTGGGCAAGAAATTTGATGTATATGTGCTCCATTTAACCTTATCGATTCATGTGCAAGTGTTGGGGATGACTCAAAATTCATCTGGTGGATGTGATGTGTGTTGATATTCAATTTTTCCCTATGTATTTTATATACTCAAAATATGCTCAAGATAGCATGTACATGCATATATAAGCATGCCCAAGATTTTTGGTATTTTTTTCCTTATTTTTTAAAGATTTTAAAATCAATTTGTTGTCTATTTTGATGGTACAAAATTCAATAATTATTTTTAGACTATCATTTTAGGTGAATAATTTATTTTTATTCTCATATTTACACTAAGATATAATTAAGGTGATTTTTGCATATTTTTATAAAATTTATTGGGTATTTTTAAAGCTAAATTGCTATAATTACAATTATAGCCTATTTTTCGATTAATAGTATTTTACTATTACGAAATTGCTCCTAGTATTTTTAAATTAACATTTATATATTATTAATCAATTTAGTTCTTTAATTGGTTTTGAAAGTTATTTTAACTATTTTATTAAATTAAAAGGGGAAAATTGGCTATTTAACGTATAGCCCATTTACATTTCAATTATAGCCAGATTACAGCCCCAATTTACACCGAATTTCAACCGGCCCACTTTCAAAACTAACCCAATCCATAACCCAATTAAATACCCGACTGGATCCCCCTTTAATCATAGCCATTGATCTAGAAGATCAACGGCTCAGATTAACCCTTTCCTTTTTAATTCACAGACTACCCCCAACCCTAATTCATTTCCACCCTTCAGCCTCCCTTGAATACCCAAATTCTCTCAAAGGTCTCCGGAACCCTAGCCTCCCTCTACCTTGTTCCACCGTGTTTTCACCGGAGTCCATGGCTTCTCAGGCCATGGACAGCCTATACTTACCTCCTATGGCCCCTGCATGCCTGTTGCTCGAAGGTTCGAGGCCAGACCTCGAGGGTCTTCACTCGGACCTTCACCGATTCGAGGATTCCGGCTATCTCTGGCCTTGCTTCGGCGGCTCTTGGTCTTTTGAGCCCGATTATGACATTATCTGACTTAGATCGGATATTTTCGAAGCCTTTCTCATCTCTAGAGTTCATCTGAAACCCTAACTATCGAGGTTCTCTCCGATTATTTCTAGATCTATTACATGTTTGCACTATTTCTTAAGTTTATTAAGCGTTTTCGCCGATTTTCTTTCAAAAGTTACTTCTTTTCGATTAGGATTTCTGGAAGGTTCTTAAAATGCTTCTGACTCTTCTTCTTCTCCTTTTCTTGGTGTGAATCGATCCCTGCTATATTGTTATTTGCTCTTTTCTGACTCGCATGTTTTCTTCATGTGTTCTCATATTTGCTGTATTATGAAGTTTTCTGTTGTGCTCCGTTCTGTCTTCTACTGATTTCAATATCATGCTCTCACATGCCTATATTATGTGTTCCTTCGCTGTGTTTTCTACTGAGTTTTAGTCCTTTGTTTGCCTTTACCGGACTTTGCCTGGATTCTTTCTAGATGCGTTTCATTTAATGTTTCTTTAAGTTTACACTACCTGAACTCATTTCAATTTCAAGCTTTTCTTGAAACTTGTTCCCTGTACTTCAAATCAGTTTCTATGTTCTATTTGCCTTAAACCTTCTATCGTGCTTGTATATTTCTCATGAGACTCTGAAAAAGGTCTCTAAGTCTGTTTCAATAGCTTGCCTTCTCATCTCTGTATCGAATTCGAGTTTAAAAACCCTAGGATTTGGGGGTTTCTTTGGCAAATTTGGTTTTATGTTTGGACAAGGGTTCTACTTTGAAACTTTGAACTCTCAGACTCACTTCGAGTTTAGGAATTGAGTTTGAACTCTTCTGCGTTTGTGATTTTGAAACTTTCTTGCTAGTCTTTCATAATTAGCATGACCTCCTTCTTGCTTGACATGTCTATGTGTTTTATATATGAGAACTTCTCTTTCAAAGGTTTTGCCAACTGTTAATTGATTCTGAATCCCTTTAATGTTGCTTATTTGATTGTCACTGATTTTCCCCTAAATTAAAACTTTCCATTACCACTTTTCTAACTCGAACAAGGCTTTCAATTTGGTTCTTTTACTGGCTGTTTTACTGATTCCTTTTCCTTGTTTTCACAAATCACGTACCACTAGACTTTTACCTTAAATGTCTTCTATATATTTATCCTTAATTTTCTGCTCTGCATATTATATGTACTTGATCTCCTTCCTTAAATAACTTCTGCCCATTACCGTTTAAATTTGAACTCCTTAATTAAAGGAAGTCCATATACTGATTGATTTTAATTGGTGCATAGTTCCATAATTACCACTAAACTCTGATTCTTGCCTTATTTTCTACACTTCTTTTCAATTATAAATACCCTGCTCTTTCATTAACACACACACGATTTTAAGCATATAGAAATCATAACTCTCTTCTAAACCTACACTCTTGCTTCTTGATTGCACTTTGGCTTCCATAAGTCTACTGTTTCTCCCTACTTGCTTCTTTGAACTGGTATGTCCTACTTTTGATTCTAGCATCAAATCCAATGTGTTTACTTACAAGCTTTTATGCCCATGCCTACTTTACTGCTTTGTAGAATTCAATTTTAAAGCACTATTTACGTCTTGCTATTTGTTGCTGAAATGAATCCATATCCCTATCCTCTTTTATGTGCTTGGGCTGTAGTTTAAGACATGACAACATACAAAGTTGTTGTCATGGATTAAGACTGGGTCCTTTGGATCCTAGCCTCTTTCAATTTCCCATACCCCCATTCCCTTATATGCATTGAGTTAAGGTATAGCCTGACAACATCGAAATTGTTGTCCAGGGCTGAACCTGACCTTCAAAAGGTGCTAACTCTCTAATCTTTAAGCTGACAGGCTGGTCAGGGGTGTGCCAACATCCCAGTTGCTAGGCATGACCACCTGCTTGCCCTGGCTCCCTCTAATTCCCTTTCATTGCACTCACACTTACTCCTTGTCCTTAAGTCCTGCCCTCCTCTTAGGAGCCTTGCTTTGGGAACCTTGAGTTCCCTCTGAACTTGGACATATGCGGGTTGGCCCTTCCACACTGCACTATAATCTGTTCTGCAGTGATATTTGGGGTGTAAGCATTACCTGGAACTCTTGAAGTTCCTTGGAACTTTGACACATCCCAAATAAGAGAAAGGCTTTAAGAAATCCGATCCTAGAAGTTGGTTTATCTCATATTATTAGACTTTGAGTCTGGATTAGGCTGATTAGATGTAGATGTAATCACTGATGTAATTTTATTATTCCTTTTGATTCACTTGGTCTGTAATAAGCTTTGTAATAGACTTTGTAACAACTACTGTGGGTATATTGAATGTGGGGTAGGATTGAATGCATGTCAAAGGGGCAAATACCATGTCTATAGGATTAATACTTTCAAATTCTGCACTTTCACCTAGAAATCATGTTCATAGGGTTATCACTTTCAAATTCTGTAATTTCACGTCGATACCATGTCTATAGGATTAATATTTTCAAAATTCTGTATAAAAACCATGTTCATAGGGTTATCACTTTCAAATTCTGCATTCTTCACATAGATACCATGCTCATAGGTTTTCTGCACTTCGTAATATATACCATGTCAATGAATCAATGCTGAAATTCTGCACCTCATGTAGATGATATGCCTATAGGATTTCCTGCATTTTTGCATGTGCATCTATCATTAGGCAAATCTACTTGTAGGATCTAAAAATAAATCAACCACACCTCGATGACCTGCCTAGAGGATTTCTGCATACAAAATCAATGACGCCTAGAAAACATGCCTATAGGAGTAATCAATTAAATCTGAATTACCCACTCGCCTTTTAAAGCTAAAATCAGTGGTAATTCGTCTAACACTCACCGAGCTTAATAGTTTTGCAATCAGTTTGTTCTCCCCCATCTCTGAATTAATAGATATCATGCCTATAGATCATGTTTAATAGATAAATAGTTAGGTAATTAATCAATTTTCAGTTTTCTGCAACTACATCTAAGCAGGACTAATTCAGACTCCTTATCTAGGAAATATGTGGTAAATCAATTCTCCCTACGCTAATTTTAACCAAGGACCTAAACAGTATGTGTAAGACGTGCTAAACAATTCGTTTCTTTAAGTGAGGAGGCCTACTTGAGCCTTTAATTGTTCTTATTTTTCCATTAACTGCTTTATGTGTTTTGATTGTCGCCCTAGAATTTTATCCTTTTTAAACCTTTTAAAAGCCAAGCTCCCTCCCTTTAGGATTAGTAGTCTTAAACGCCTCCGGGACTGATAGGTGGGATGGGTAATAGCATGCAGTAGGCAACGATACCATTCCGTGCTTAATACCTTAATGGGATGGGAAGGTTAGACATGGAGATGATGACCACTCAATAACATTACACGTAAGATTGGTTATCGGTGTTGTGTGGATGATCCATGTATTTCACAAACCTAGGACCCTTTTCCTTTATGTAACTTTGTTTAATATCAATAAATTTTGTCTTTTCAACTACCAAAGCTCCCCTATAATTTTACTGCATTATTCCTTTTCCTTCTAAATTTTTCTTCTTTGTTTATTCAATGTCTTGACTAATTTTCTGCACTTAGACCCTCCCTCAAACAAATTGTAGATTCCAACATGCTTGTTAATACCTATTTGTAACCCTTATGTGTGAAATTATTTGTATACTTGTTTGCCTTAAAGTCACAATATAGCATGGCCGGGAACCACACTAGTGGATCTTGAGGGGTGCCTAACACCTTCCCCTCGAGATAATTTCTAGCCCTTAACTGAACTCTGGTTTTCCAACTCAAAACCCTTAGTGTCCTAATGCACTTAATCAATAGGTGGCGACTCTTCAATTCCAAAAACCCAATTCCCAAACAGGAATAGAGTTGTCCTCCCAAATGTCGTAAACCTGATTTCGCGAGAAAAAAAGGGGGTGTTGACAGCATGGCGACTCTGCTGGGGATTTCTTTATGATTTTACCACTTCATGTTATATGTGACTTTATTATTTTCTTTATTGCTTTGTTTAATGCCTTTATTCGTAACTTACTTGTCTTTTTGTTTCTTTTTCTTTAACGCTTCCATTTACTGTTTTCCTTCAATACCGTTGTAATTTTTCGAGAAATTATTATAATCACTATGAACGTGAAAATACGTGACAATTTGTTTCATTTTTGTAATTGCATCTCCAACATCATATTCCACTCATGCCAAACAAATACAATAGCAACGCTTGATGAGTTGTTGCGCTCTTCCGATAGTATTACCCCTAAATTTGGCAAAGGTGTATTTGCGGTAAAACCAGTCGATCAACGGTGCAGTCGACGGTTCCGTGCCTTTCCCTCTTGAGTTGTCCGCTCAAGGGTATCGGTCTAGCATCCCATAGAAATCTTATTCTATTTAATTGTTCATGCATCACTATCAAACTTAGTCGAGTCAGTTATGATGTCCATATAATGACTCTTTAAGATAGCCTTGTCCAAAGTCCACTGGGTTCCCCTGGAACCCAAACGGACAACACCATATTCTGTGCATTTATTTGGAGAACTGAATGCTGTTTATGCTAATTATTGATTTAAATAGTCGAGTCCGGCGGGGGTAGGGTCTAATGCTTTGTTTTGCAGAAATAAGGCGCGAAATCCCCTGGTTCGGAATGGTAACCAACATTCACCAAGGTTGCTAAGCTGGTGGGAAGACCTTCATTCCAGTGACCGGACTCTCGTCCTCAAGTATTTGGGAAACTTACCCTCTCTTTTGGAAATCCTGCCTGACAACAAAATCATAGAGGTTGCAGCCTTATTCTGGGACAGTGATAGATCAATATTTTGATTTGGGGACCTTTAAATGACCCTATTGCTCGAAGAAATATGTGGGTTAGCCGGTATTCCTTGGGAGACTCCGGGTTTGCTCATGCCAGAAAACCGCAAGGAAAAGGGTTTCTTCAAAATGATGGGGTTGAAGAGAAACTCAGATTTGACTCGTTTAAAGGACTCCTATATTCCTTTTGACTATTTCTATGAGAGGTACGGTCATAGCAAGTCCTACCGCGCCTATCCAGATGAATTCTCCCTCACATCATTGGGGCATATCTACATGAGGGTCTTTGTCTTTATGTTATGCTTTTTGGGAATGATAGTGTTTCCTATGAAGAAGGCTAGGTTCCATACCAGACTAGCCATGGTCACCAAGACACTAATGGAGGGCATTGGAGGACAACCTTTCAGCATAGTACCCTTGATTGTTGCTGAGATCTACCGAGCTTTGGAGAACTGTCAACGAGGGGCCAGTCACTTTGAGGGTTGCAACTTACTACTCCAACTCTGGCTTATAGAACATCTCCAAAAGGGTCAATACCGTCAAGAGCTTCCACGAAGGCCGTGGAATGATCATATAGCCTTCCACCATCCTAAGAGAATAAACTATATGCCTGACATGTTTGCTTAGCCGGGGGATGCTCGAGGATGGGTGAATTATTTTAAAAACTTGAAAGAAGATAAGGTGCAGTGGATGTTCAAATGGTTTCCTACTGGAGAGTTTATCATCCGCTCTCGGGACGCTCTATTTCTTATACTTATTGGTCTGAGGGGAACTTATCCCCTATTTCCATCTCCGAGTCATGAGGCAGGTAGGGAGAAAGCAAGTCGTACCAAAGGTCGAGAAGATGAGTCATTTCAGGGCTGATTTCCAAGAAGACAATAGTCCATACAAGTGTCAAGCTCAACATATGTGCAACAGAAAGATCATCCCAGAAAAGGATTCCATAGAGCCTGACAGGTATCATGTCGGTTACACCTCATACTATCCAGGTTGGCTAGAAGAAGATCATGCTGGAATATGATAGCCCGGGTCTGTTCGAGGTCACAGGGTCATCGACGAAAGGGCTGAGATACAGGTTAAATACAATTAGTTGCGCAAAAGGATCAGGGAGTGCGAGAGTGAACATCAGGAAATTCAAGAAGCAAATCAAAAGTTGATCGAGGAATGGAAGGATATGGCTGTCAGAGCCAACAAGCGTCTAGGGCATCTGGAGCGAGGGTTGGTAGAGATGGAAGGGAAATTCATCCGGAGGATCGAGAATTGCCAAAATGTCGAGGGAAATGAAGGAGGAAATTTGGCTAGGGCTTATCTACTGTTGGGATTGCGTGAGCTGGTGAAGCTGGTCGATAGAGCCAAAGATGCCGAATCTGGGGAAGGTCCTTCTAGGACCAAATAGTTAGGAGTCTCTTTTCTTTTTTTGCTTTGAAATGTAATAAGGACAATGGCCATTAGTGACATTTTACTTTCTGCAATTTTGGTGTCGTTTTGGGATTCGTCTTATTTTTATCAATAAAATGAGGCATTTAGCATTATAAGTTCTCTGAATCAACTTGTCGCTAGGCCTACCTCGGGCACAACGAGGCACCCAATTTAGGACACTATTTATATTCATATACTACATGTTTAAATATTGCAATATTTTTCTCGAAATTCGTACTAACTTGTTACCTTTTATTTTTACTTTTATTTTTATTCCCCTCCCTAAAAGGTTAGTAAGTGCACTCTGGCATCGTCATCCTACTCCATAAGATCTAAGGGCCCTCCACCTCCAAGTCCTATTAAAAACAAGAGCAAAGCAAAAATGGAAGATTTGAACAACGTCAGAAAGGAGAACTCGATTGAAAGGGCAGAGGTTCCTCAGGGTATTCAAGCATCCAAAGAAGGTGCAGCTCAGCTCGAACAGAGGTTACTGAAATTTCAAGAAGAACTAGACCAAGTTCGGAACTTAGCAAGCTTTTCATTCTCCCTTACTACTCCAGACGTCAACTTTCCCAATGCTCAACACCCCATACCTCCACAAAACATCCCGAAGTCGCAGAAACAACCCGCTACTCATCAAAATTGTAACACATGCCACAACAACACTCCACTCCTCATCCCTGAACCATCAAATGAACATCCCCACCACACTCCCATCTATGTGGAAACCCTACCACAATACACTCAGCCCATTACAAACATACCAGAGTCTGATGACAAAGAATCTCATCAAGAACCTGGCTACCGAGCTTAAGAAATTGACTAGTCGAGTCTAGGGCATTGAAGGAAACAAAGGCATTGAGGGGCTGAATTATGAGAATCTTTGCATTCAGCCAGGCGTAAAACTTCCCAAGGGGTACAAACCTCCCAAGTTCAAAATATTTGACGGCTCGGGGGATCCTAGAGTCCATTTGAGAACATACCGTGATAAGCTGGTCGGCGTAGGAAGAGATGAAAAGATTCGCATGAAACTCTTCATGAGAAGTTTGAAAGGCGATGCACTATCTTGGTACATTATCCAAGATCCCAAGAAGTGGACAAGCTGGGTAGGAATGACGTTCGATTTCATGGACAGGTTCATGTTCAATACAGAAAATGCACCGGATATCTTCTACATCCAGAATCTGAAAAAGAAACCCACTGAGACATTCCGCGAGTATGCTACTGGATAGAGATCCGAGGCTGCTAAGGTCAAGCCAGCCTCAGAAGAAGAACAAATGAACCAATTTTTCGTCCGAGCTCAAGATCCACAGTATTATGAGAGGTTAATATTGATAGAGGGCCAGAAATTCTCCGATATCATCAATCTAGGAGAAAGGATCGAGGAAGGCATTAAGAGCGGTATGGTTACTAATTTTGAGGCACTGTAGGCTACCAACAAAGCCCTACAATCTGGTGGCACGTCCAAGAAAAAAGACGTGAGTGCCGTGATGGTTGCACAGAGAACCAAGTCCCTAGTAAAATACCAAGCCTACTCGGTACCCCCTCTCACATACCAGCCTATCCCCAATTACCAAGCACCTCCGCCCTTTTACCAAATTCCTTCACCTACTTACCAATAATCTCCATCCCCACATATCAACCTACCTCACCAAGATATTCCCAAGCTGCACCTATATACCAAGCCTATAATGCTCCCTACCAATCAATTCCCACCCATCAAAACTTCCCCAGGCCACGCCCTAACTTCGACCGTAGACCTCCCAAGCAATACACCATCGCCGAGCCGATCGACCAACTATATGAAAGACTCAAAGCAGTTGGTTACGTCACCCCAATCCCTGTCATAACCCCAAAAAATCCTTCCCAGTGGGTCAATCCAAACAAAACCTGTGCATATCATTCCGGAATGAAAGGGCATACCCTTGATGAGTGCCGATCTCGGAAAGACAAAATCCAAGCTCTAATTGATAACAAAATCATCATGGCCAAGGAAACTGCTCCTAATATTCGAAACAATCCCTTGCCTGACCATAAGGGTGGTGGTGTGCATATTATCGAAGTAGAAGATGATTGGGACCCCAAAGGGTCAATTGGATTAATTGTCGAAGGTGACGAGCCCAAGAAACCAACAGTCACACTGAATCCAATTGTAGTCCAGATCCAGCCCTCTGGGGAGACTAAAGTAAGCATGTCCGTGCCTCCCGAGCTTGAAACACCATTATCCAAAAGGACTGCAGAGCCAATTGAGGTGGAGTTTGGGTCTCCGAAAGTACCATTTGAAGTTGCTGTGCTACCTCCCAAGACGAGAATGCCCATTCCTGTAGCAATGTCAGCTGTAACACCATTTCATAAATAGGCCATTCCTTGGGATTACATCGCCGAGGTAAGAAGGAAGGGGAAAACTGGGTCTGGAGAAGGAATTGTAGCGCAGGGTATGACCAAGACTGGCAGAATTTATACTCTGGAGCACTTAGCTGAACCAAGTAAGCAGGCCTCTGGACGGCCTATTGAAACCGGGTCTGATGATCTCTGGCGGAAGATATAGGCAAAGGAATACTCAGTTGTTGATCAATTAAATAAAACACCAGCGCAGATCTCCATTCTAGCTCTACTGCAGAGCTCCGAGACACACAAGAATGCCCTGATGAAGATACTGAGCAAGGCGTACATACCCGGCAATATAACTAGAGGAGAGATGGCAAACATGGTCGGGCAGATATTGGAGAGTTATAAAATCACTTTCCATGAGGATGAGTTTCCCCCTGAAGGTTTAGGCCACAACAAAGTGTTGCACATCACTGTGCAATGCGAAGATGTGCAACATGAAGACTATTTCATCACCAGGGCTTTGATTGACGGAGGGTCCAGCCTCAACATTTGTCCATTGGTGACCCTCAGAACATTGGGGAAGAGTCTGCATGAAATCAAGGATGGGGCTATCAACGTCAAAGTTTTTAATGGTTCCCAAAGGTCCACTATTGGGGAGATAAGTTTATGTCTGCAAATGGGACCAACATGGTTCGATGTTGATTTTCAAGTAATAGACATCCCAACATCCTACAACTTACTACTAGGGTGACCTTGGATCCACGCCGCTGGAGCTGTTGCATCGACCTTGCACCAGACAGTGAAGTTCGAGTGGAATCACCAAGAGGTGATTATTCATGGTGACGGGAGTAACCCCATATACAGTCGCCAAACCATCCCGACAATTTAAGGAAGAAGGAAACTAGGAGGAGAAACCTATCACCAAATTGAGCGAGTCAACACCGTGGACAAAGACAAGTGGTGGGATAACAAGATAGAAAGTATCCTGAATTAGAGCGGGTATGAACCTGGCAAAGGGCTCGGCAAGAACCTCCAGGGAATTACTAAGCCTATCAAACTGAAGAAGCATGGCACCAATTTCGGGTTAGGGAATGGATATACTTGGGAAGAATTCCCGAACTGGTTGCCACCATGGCGCGGCCCCTATTATCCGCTGGAGCACCCGATACCCCACCTGGAACAGACTTTCCAGCCGGCAGACATCTTATATGGGTTAGAGGAAGAAGAAACATTGGCGGCAATGAAGAATCTATTCTTGGAAGAAGACAATATGGACTGTCATGTCATTTTTGAGGAGGAAGGACCTTCCATACAGACGGTGAGCCGAGGAGAGCGCCTCAACAACTGGTCCATCATAACCATCAAGGCCTGGAAAGCTTCGGGGTAGCAAGGCTGAACAAAGCACTACGCATTTCTTTTTTACTTTTCATTAGTTGATTTCCCTTCACTATTATCTTTAAATTTTGAAAAGAGCTCCGATTTTCAAAACAATTTTGGGATTTATCAAAGTATTTCAGTTTCTTATAAATCTTGCTCTTATTATTTTTTCTCTGCCATTTACTTTACTTTACACAGCATTACTATTACCTATCTTGATGAATCGATGAATATGACATGCGACGAGGTAACGCAACAAACAGATATGGACTAAGAAGTGGATGAAATACCAGAGGAGGTCGTTAAAGAGGTCGAAGACTTTGAGAATAGACCTAAGTCTAACCTGGACAAAACCGAGGTCGTCAACCTGGGGGATACAAAAAATGTCAAGGAAACGCGCATCAGTGTTCACCTATCATCGTCAGAAAAGGAAGAGTACACGGAATTCTTAAAAGAATATGAGGACATATTTGCCTGGTCATATGATGATATGACCGGTCTCAGTACATCTATTATAGCTCACAAACTACCAACAGATCCGACATGTCCACCAATAAAGCAGAAGCTCAGAAAGTTCAAGCCAAACTTGAGTTTGAAAATCAAGGAAGAAGTTACCAAACAAGGCAAAGCCAAGGTCCTCAGGGTAGTGGAGTACCTGACATGGTTAGCCAACATTGTGCCAGTGCCAAAGAAGGATGGGAAGGTCAGAGTTTGTGTCGACTACCGGGACCTCAACCGGGCAAGTCCGAAAGATAACTTCCCGTTGCCGAACATACACATCCTAATTGACAACTGCGCCAAGCACGAGCTGTAGTCATTCATCGATTGTTTTGTTGGGTACCATTAGATATGGATGGACGAAGAAGACGCGGAGAAAATGGCTTTCATTATGCTATGGGGAATGTATTATTACAAGATGATGCCATCTGGATTAAAGAATGCTGGGGCCACCTACCTGAGGGCTATGGCTACTATTTTCCATGACATGATACACAAAGAGATCGAGGTGTATGTAGATGATGTCATCATCAAATCCAAGAAATTCACTAACCACATGGAAGATTTAAGAAATTTCTTCAACAGATTGAGAAGGTATAACCTGAAACTGAATCCCGCCAAGTGTGCATTCAGGGATCCTACCGGAAAACTGCTTGGGTTCATCGTAAGTCGACGAGGAATAGAACTGGATCCATCAAAAGTTAAGGCCATTCAAGAATTGCCACCGCCAAAGAACAAGAAAGAGGTTATGAGTTTCTTGGGGAGACTCAATTACATCAGCCGGTTCATAGCTCAGTCCACTATCATTTGCAAACTAATATTTAAGATATTGAAGAAGGACGCCGCTACTAAATGGACTGATGATTGTCAAAAGGCCTTCGACAGAATCAAGGAATATCTGTCAACGCTGCCAGTCCTGGTCCCACCCGAACCAGGTAGACCGCTATTGCTCTACCTTGCAGTACTGGATGGAGCATTCGGTTGTGTTTTAGGACAACATGATGAAATAGGAAGAAAGCAAGCCATCTACTATCTCAGCAAGAAGTTCACCCCGTACGAGGCCCGGTATTCCCTACTAGAATGCACCTGTTATGCTCTGACTTGGGTAGCTCAGAAGTTGAGGCATTATTTCTGTGCCTATACCACCTATCTCATATCAAGGATGGATCCGCTGAAGTACATCTTTTAGAAGCCCATGCCCATGGGCAAGCTGGCTAAATGGAAAATCTTGCTGAATGAATTTGATATTGTCTACGTGACCGAGAAAGTGATCAAAGGACAAGCGCTAGCCGATCATCTTGCCAAAAATCCCGTGGGTGGAGAATAAGAACCTCTAAAGACGTATTTTCCTGACGAAGAGGTCTCTTTCATAGGAGAAGACATTGCAAAATCCAATGGTGGCTGGAGAATGTTTTTCGATGGAGCAGCAAACTTTAAAGGTGTTGGCATAGGAGCAGTTCTAGTATCAGAAACAGGTCAGCATTACCCGGTGTCCGCCAAACTCAGGTTCTCGTGCACCAACAACATGGCCGAGTACGAAGCCTGCGTCTTGGGGCTCAAGCTGGCCAATGACATGAACGTTCAAGAGTTACTAGTGATCGGGGATTCCAAATTGCTCATACATCAGGTCTAAGAAGAGTGGGCAACCAAGAACTCCAAGATACTCCCATACTTGCACCATGTACAGGAATTAAGGAAGAGGTTTACAAAGACAGAATTCCGGCATGTCCCCAGAGTCCAGAATGAGTTTGCCGATGCATTGGCCACTCTATCATCCATGATTCAGCATCCAGAAGAACTTCATTGATCCTATCCCGGTAAAAATCCAGGATCAACCCGCTTACTGTGCTCATATCGAGGAAGAAGCAGATGGAAAACCATGGTTTCATGACATTAAGAAGTATATGTCAACAGGAGAGTATCCAGAACTTGCAAACACTACTCAAAAGCGCACACTACAGAGGTTATCCAATCACTTCTTTCACAATGGAGGAATCATGTATAGGAAGACTCCCAATTTGGGATTACTAAGGTGTGTCGAAGCAAAGGAAGCATCCAGGTTGTTGGAAGAAGTTCATGCGGGGACCCGTGGTTCGTATATGAATGGTTTTGTCTTAGCCAAGAAAATACTCCGAGCCAGTTATTTCTGGATGACTATGGAGACAGATTGCATCCAGTATGTTTGGAAATGCCATCGTTTCCAAATTCATGCAGACATGATAAAGGTGCCTCCTAACGAGCTCAATGCAACAAGCTCACCATGGTCGTTCGTCGCTTGGGGAATGGATGTCATCGGACCTATTGAGCATGCCACATCAAACGGGCATAGGTTCATTCTAGTGGCAATTGATTATTTTACCAACTGGGTTGAAGCAGCATCATATAAGGCAGTGACCAAGAAGGGTGTGGCAGACTTTATCTGTGACCGTATCATTTTTTGCTTCGGCGTCATAGAGGCAATCATCACTGATAATGGTTCCAATCTCGACAACGATATGTGAAAGCGATGTGTGAAACCTTCAAGATCAAGTACACGAATTCTACAGCCTACAGGCCTCAGATAAATGGAGCTGTAGAAGCGGCCAATGAGAACATCAAGAAGATATTGAGGAAAATGATAGAAAAACACAAGAAGTGGAACGAAAAGCTATCATTTTCTTTATTGGGATATCATACCATAGTCCGCACATCAACTGGGGTGACTCCTTATATGCTGGTTTATGGTACCGAGGCAGTCATCCCAGCCGAAGTAGAGATTCTCTCCTTGAGGATCATACAGGAAGCGGAACTTGAAGAGTCGCTACGAGCAGTTAGCCCTTATAGACGGAAAGAGAATGAACGCAATTCGCCATGGTCAATTGTATTAGAACAGGATGTCTAGAGCCTTCAACAACAGGGTCAAACCGAGATAATTTATACCGGGGCAGTTAGTTCTGAAGAGGATTTTCCCGCACCAGGATGAAGCCAAAGGAAAGTTCTCTCCTAACTGGCAAGGACCATACATGGTTCACCGGGTTTTAACTAGAGGAGCCCTCATACTTGCACAAATGGACGGAGAAGTTTGGCCAAAACCAATCAACTCAGATGCAGTCAGGCGATACTATGTGTAACCATTTATGATATATGATGTAATTTGAACTACGCCTGACCTGATTCCTATTTAAGAGGGGATATGTAGGCAGCCCTATGGGTTCGGTCATAATTCAATAAAATCTTCTTTTCCCCCGCAATTGGAAACTGGGGCAGAATTTTGAGGAGGACCCTCAAAATTCCAAAGTTGATTCTCAATCCTTCATCGCACGCAACTGTCAGATACACCAGCCCAATAAACTAGGGCAGAATTTTGAGGAGGACCCTCAAAATTCCGGAGCAAAAGAGGTCGCAATGTCTTGAACCACGTCGCAGTCGTCGGTTCATCTAAAAGAAAATCATTTTTAAATTAGGTATTTACATCATATTTTTAAAATTATATTACCAAATCATGCATGGCTACTATCAAATTACTTTGTTTAGCGACGCAACCCTAATGAAAGCAAGAGCCGAGTAGGACAAGCGAAGTCCACGGGAAGACGGACTAACCTTCCCCCTTTTACAAAAACTCATGATTTTTCTTTAAATGCAGGCACCCCAAGACATAAAATCATCAGCATACGATTTCATACTCATACTTTTTCAGGAATACAACTCTCAGAATCATCGCTTACTTACAGTGTTGTCCGTAGACAACATCCCCGGCAGTCATAACGACGCAATCAGCTATCATCTATCATCTATCAGCTACGAGATTTCATTATTACTCGCCTTTATCTTCTGCATTGCATAAGGCTACCTTTCTGCCTTCCGAGACTAAGCACTGTCTCCATCCTGCATTTCCTTGCATTGCATAAGGCTACCTTTCTGCCTTCCGAGACTAAGCACTATCTCCATCCTGCACTTCTGCTGCATTGCATAAGACTACCTTTATACCTTTCGAGACTAAGCACTGTCTCCATCCTACATTTTCTTGCATTGCATAAGGCTACCTTTCTGCCTTCTGCGACTAAGCACTGTCTCCATCCTGCATTTCCTTGCATTTCATAAGGCTATTTTTCTACCTTCTGAGACTAAGCACTATCTCCACCCTGCATGGTTGAAATATCGCCACCTCTTATTTGCATCGGCTGAAATACCGCTAGCTTTATTTAAATCTTGCATGGCTGAAACATCGCCAATTTTGTTTAAATCCCTCACATCGGCTGAAAGATCGCCAGTTTATATTTAAATTTCTGTCGGATGAAATATCGCTATTTATATTTTCTACATCGATTGAAACATCGCCAGCTTTATTTAATTCTCTGCATTGGCTGAAAGATTGCCAGTCTATATTTAAACCTTTGTGGGCTGAAACATCGCCATTTTATATTTATGCTTTACATCGGCTGAAATACCGCCAAATCTTGCATTTCATGGGCTAAAATACCGCCAAGATGTCCAAAGGCGTCATTGTTCGAAGGCACCATTTTCATAGCCAGAGAACGCCATGCCGTAGCCCGAGGACCCCGCTTCATATTTGCACATCATTATTCAAAGGCATCATGGTTCGGAGGGACCATCATCATAGCCTGAGAACATCATGTCATAGCCTGTGAATCCTTTATTATGTGCTTCATGGCCTAGGACGTCATCCTAACCGTCCAAAGACAACATTCATGGTCCAACGGGAACTTGCATCACGTTTAAATTTTGCACGATACGCTTGTATTACTCAATTGCAGGTACGTCAGCTGGCAGCGGCCATTACAGCAGGAGCGATCTTGCTCCGGTTCTCGTAGCCCATCAGTCCCTGACCATCCTTCCCCAACCTAAATGTTGCGTCCGTCTTTTCAAAACCCCTATCGGCATATTCCGTTGATGTATCCCAAACTACATATGACCTGATTCCTATAAGACCAGGGATATGTAGGCATCTCAGAAACCAGAGCTCGGTCAAAGCCTTTGTACGTCGGTCAAAATTGGTCATCATATCTTTACCCAACAACTCTTTCATCCTTCCCGGGTAAAGAGGTGTAGTTGTTGATACCCAATTTTTCCCTATGTGTTTTATATACTCAAAATAGCATGTACATATATATATAAGCATGCCCAAGAGTTTTGGTATTTTTTCCTTATTTGTGAAAGATTTTAAAATCAATTTGTTATCTATTTTTATGGTACAAAATTCAATAATTATTTCCAGACTTTTATTTTTGGTGAATAATTTATTTTTATTATCATATTTATACTAAGATATAATTAAGGATATTTTTGCATATTTTTATAAAATTTATTGGGTATTTTTAAAGTTAAATTGCTATAATTACAATCATAGCCTATTTTTCGATTAATAGTATTTTACAATTACAAAATTGTTCCTAGTATTTTTAAATTAACATTTATATATTATTAATCAATTTAGTGCTTTTAATTGGTTTTGAAAGTTATTTTAACTATTTTATTAAATTAAAAGGGGAAAATTGGCTATTTAATGTATAGCCCATTTACATTCCAATTATAGCCACATTACAACCCCAATTTACACTCAATTTCAACCGGCCCACTTTCAAAACCAGCCCAATCCATAACCCAATTAAATATCCGACCGTATCCCACACTTTAATCACAACAGTTGATCTAGAAGATCAACGGCTCAGATTAACCCTTTCCTTTTTAATTCACACATTAGCCCCAATCCTAATTCATTTCCACCCTTCAGCAGCCCTTGAATCCCCAAATTCTCTCAAGGGTCTCCGGAACCCTAGCCTCCCCCTACCTTGTTCCACCGTGTTTTCACCGGAGTCTATGGCTTCTTAGGCCATGGACAGCCTATACTTACCTCCTATGGCCCCTGCATGCCTGTTGCTCGAAGGTTCGAGGCCAGACCTCGAGGGTCTTCACTCAGACCTTCACTGATTCAAGGATTCCGGCCATCTCCGGCCTTGCTCCAGCGACTCTTGGTCTTTTGAGCTTGATTATGACATTATCCGACTTAGATGGGATATTTTCGAAGCCTTAACTATCGAGGTTCTCTCCGATTATTTCTAGATCTATTACATGCTTGCACTATTGCTTAAGTTTCTTAAGCCTTTTCGCCAATTTTCTTTCAAAAGTTACTTCTTTTTGATTAGTGTTTTTGGAAGGTTCTTAAAATGTTTCTGACTCTTCTTCTTCTCCTTTTCTTGGTGTGAATCGATCCCTGCTATGTTGTTATTTGCCTTTTTCTGACTCGTATGTTTTCTTCGTGTGTTCTTATATTTGCTGTATTATAAAGTTTTCTGTTGTGCTCTGTTCTGTCTTCTACTGATTTCAATATCGTGCTCTCACATGCCTATATTATGTATTTCTTTACTGTGTTTTCCTATTGAGTTTTAGTCCTTTGTTTACCTTTACCGGACTTTGCCTGGATTCTTTCTAGATGTGTTTCATTGACTGTCTCTTTAAGTTTACACTACCTGAACTCATTTAAATTCCAAGCTTTTCTTGAAACTTGTTCCCTGTACTTCAAATCAGTTTCTATGTTCTATTTTCCCTCGAACCTGCTATCGTGCTTGTATGTTTCTCATGAGACTCTGAAAGAGGTCTCTAAGTCTGTTTCAATAGCTTGCCTTCTCATCTCTGTATCGAATTCGAGTTTAAAAACCCTAGGATTTGGGGGTTTCTTTGGCAAATTTGGTTTTATGTTTGGACAAGGGTTCTACTTTGAAACTTTGAACTCTCAGACCCACTCCGAGTTTAGGAATTGAGTTTGAACTCTTCTGCGTTTGTGATTTTGAAACTTTCTTGCTAGTCTTTCGTAATTAGCATGACCTCCTTATTGCTTAACATGTCTATATGTTTTATATATGAGAACTTCTCTTTCAAAGGTTTTTCCAACTGTTAATTGATTCTGAATCCCTTTAATGTTTCTTATTTGATTGTCACTGATTTTCCCCTAAATTAAAACTTTCCATTACCCCTTTTCTAACTCGAACAAGGCTTTCAATTTGGTTCTGTTACTGGCTATTTTACTGATTCCCTTTCCTTGTTTTCACAAATCAAGTACCACTAAACTTTTACCTTAAATGTCTTATATGTATTTATCCTTATTTGTATGATCTACACAAGATATCTACTTGATCTCATTCCTTAAATAACTTCTGCCCATTACCGTTTAAATTTGAACTCCTTAATTAAAGGAAGTCCATATACTGATTGATTTTAACTGGTGCATAGTTCCATAATTACCACTAAACTCTGATTCTTACCTTATTTTTTACACTTGTTTTCAATTATGAATACCCTGCCTTTCATTAACACACACATGATTTTAAGCATATAGAAATCACAACTCTCTTCTAAACCTACACTCTTGCTTATTGATTGCACTTTGGCTTCCATAAATCTACTGTTTCTCCTTACTTGCTTCTATGAACTGATATGTCTTACTTTTGATTCTAACATCAAATCCAATGTGTTTACTTACAAGCTTTTATGCCCATGCCTACTTTACTGCTTTGTAGAATTCAATTTTAAAGCACTACTTATGTCTTGCTATCTATTGCTGAAATGAATCCCTATCCCCATCCTCTTTTATGTGCTTTGTCTATAGTTTAAGAAATGGCAACATACAAAGTTGTTGTCATGGATTAAGACTGGGTCCATTGGATCCTAGCCTAACTCTCTAATCTTTAAGCTGAAAGGCTGGTCAGGGGTGTGCCAGTAGCCCAGTTGCTAGGCATCACCACCTGCCTGCCCTGGCTCCCTCTAATTCCCTTTCATTGCACTCACACTTACTCCTAGTCCTTAAGTCTTGCCCCCCCTCTTATGAGCCTTGCTTTGGGAACCTTGAGTTCCGTCTGAACTTTGACATATGAGGGTTGGCCCTTCCACACTGCACTATAATCTGTTCTGCAATGATATTTGGGGTGTAAGCACTGCCTGGAACTCTTGAAGTTCCTTGGAACTTTGACACATCCCAAATAAGAGAAAGGCTTTAAAAAATCTGATCCTAGAAGTTGGTTTATCTCATATTATTAGACTTTGAGTCTGGATTAGGATGATTAGATGTAGATGTAATCACTTATGTAATTTTATTAATCCTTTTGATTCACTTGGTCTGTAATAAGCTTTGTAATAGACTTTGTAACAACTACTGGGGGTATAGTGAAAGTGGGGTGGGATTGAATGCATGTCAAAGGGGTAGATACCATGTCTATAGGATTAATACTTTCAAATTCTGCACTTTCACATAGAAATCATGTTCATAGGGTTATCACTTTCAAATTCTGTAATTTCATGTAGATACCATGTCTGTAGGATTAATATTTTCAAAATTCTGTATAGAAACCATGTTCATAGGGTTATCACTTTCAAATTATGTATTCTTCACGTAGATACCATGCTCATAGGTTTTCTGCACTTCGTAATATATACCATGTCAATGAATCAATGCTGAAATTCTGCACCTCATGTAGATGATATGCCTATAAGATTTCCTGTATTTTTGCATTTGCATCTGTCATTAGGCAAATATACTTGTAGGATCTAAAAATAAATCAACCACACCTTGATGACCTGCATAGAGGATTTCTGCATAAAAAAATTAGTGACGCCTATAAAGCATGTCTATAGGAGTAATAAATTAAATCTAAATTGCCCACTCGCCTTTTAAAGCTAAAATCAGTGGTAATTCGTCTAACACTCGCCGAGCTTAATAGTTTTGCAATCAGTTTGTTCTCCCCCGTCTCTGAATTAATAGATATCATGACAATGTACAAGGAAGAGAATTCATCCGGTTGCTCCCTTGAAAGATTTCATGTGCTAGTAGAGCATCAGTGGTTGGTTATATAATCGGGACCATGTCGGAGTGGGTGACTCTCAACAATGGTTCTAGTGGGTTCAAGAATTAAAACGCGGTGTTTAAGGATTTTGGGTTCGTTATATGGCTGAGGAATGGGTTTTGCAGTAGAGTGTGAAGAATACTTGGAGAATTTCTATGTTATAATTGGGTCTAGGTGCAATTTTAGGGAGACAACTTCATATTTGCAGAAAGTCTTTCAAAACGGGTGTACCAGTTTGAGATACTAGTGAGTGCATGAGGAGGGTATGAGATGGCTGATGGGTGTTGAGGTGATGTGGTATTGTGATTTGGTGTCACTCGGGATGAATGTTGTTTGAGGTCCGTTATGTGTTTAAATAGAACTATTATTTCAAAGGCAAGTCAAGAATAAATTGGACGAAGTCGAGTCAGTTCCTAATGGTTTGAACCAGCATGGTTATGGAAATGATCAGTTCCTTCTATGTGTTAAGGCTAAATAGGTGATTCGTGGTTGTACCTGCGGGCTTGAAAACCACCATAATTTGATTGAGTTAGAGGTAATTGATAACTAATGATTTTGATACATTTTATACTCCTTCTTGCTTATTTTTTGATTAGAAATTTGTACAAAATAGTCCCAAAAGGCTCACAAGTTGTGCTTGATTGCAGGTTTGATCAACAAGGTGACAAGATGTCAAAGATCAGCTCAAAAGGAGTGAAACTTGCACAAGTATCAAGGCAAGACAAAGCTTAGGCAAAACAAGGCCAGTGCGGCCGCACACCATTCTGTGCGGTCCGCATAAATGAGGTTCGGAGAGTATGCAACTCAGGCAACTCAGGCAATGCAGACGCATGGGATTTAATGCGGTTCGCACTGAAGTTACTGCGGCCGCAGTCAATTTAGTGTTGTCCGCACAACCAAGGATCAGAGAGTTGCTATTTTTGGAGATTGAAGCCAATGCGGCCCGCGCTCCATTTCATGCGGATTGCACTAGAAGCCATCGCGGCCACAATCCATTCTATGCGGTCCGTATTGCCCAAGTTCAGAGAGCACTTTTGTCAAGTTCAAAGCCCCTAGTGCGGCCGTACATGATTTTGTGCAGTCCGCACTAACCCCGCAGGGGTATTTTTGTCCAGATTTGTCAGTTTAGTATGAATAGCTTCTTTTCTATTTTTAGGTTAAGCAGATAGATTTAGCTGGAAGCTGCGCTTGTGGGCTCGAATATTTTAGCTGTTTTGGGCAATTTTACCTTCATTTCAACATTGAATCTTCTAGCTTATCTTAGCAATTAATTAATATGAGTTGTTCTTCATTTATTTCTTTGTTTTCTTATTTAGTTATGAGTAGCTAGACCTATAAGCTAGGGTTGTGGCTCAACTCTAGTGTAGGTAATTGATAGGTCTTGTATTTTAGGGCTTAATTGATTATGAGTGTTTGATATTTGGACTAATTTCATGTTTAATTGCTGAATTAGTGGTTGCAAACACTAGTTTGTGTTTAGTTGACTTTGGTTCTTCTTGAGAAAGAGAGCCTAAGTCTCTAAAATTGGTCCAACAAGGAATTAGGGTGTAATCAAGAGATTGATAGCCCTAATTAAAGGGTTAAACCTAGAGATAGTAATACCCAACTTGAACCTTGATTGCTTGTGCAAATTTGCATACCCAATTGGTCTTGAGAAAGTCAATTCGAGAAAAATCACTCGAACCACCGAGAGGTGTAGAGTGGGTAAAATCGTGCAAAGGTTATATCATACTCCCCAAATATATCAATCATACCTTAAACTCAAGTATCCGTTAATTGACCACCTAGGCAAAAGTCACTATCCTAGTGTCTTTTAACCATTTGAACAACCCATAATATCTTACTCCTAGCTTATTCTAGTTTAAATTTAGCATATTATAGTTGATAAAATTAGAAGTAAAACAAAAAACCAAAAATGTTTAGAAATGCAATTAAGGACAATTACACGACTCTAAATTAGATAGATACTCGACTCCAACTTCTAGCTCTCTGGAAAAATCGATCCCGACCTTAATCGGGTAAAAGCTGCTTCGACCCTCTCTCCCTAATCAATAGTAGTGCAGGGTAGCCTCGATCATCTTTTTGGCGCCGTTGCCGGAGATCTAACGGTTTTGGCTATCTATCTGAATAGTTTTGTGTTTTGTTCTTCTTTCCTTCTTTGTTACTAATTTGTGTGTGTCAATACTTTAGGTACAAAATGTTATTAAATGCTAATGAGCATCTTGGAAACGTGATTGCGGGGGAGGAGGTTGATGACAATTGAGGGGATGAGGTTCCCTTTTGTACCTCCAAGACAACGAAGAGCCTGCCATGCCAATGTTAATGACAATGTTCCAGACCCTTCTCTGCCACCTCCAAGAGCGATTCCTCGAGTGCTTCCAAACCAAGGCTATGTAAGTGCAATTGTCCCACCCCGAATCCGGGCGGACAATTTGCAAATTACTAATGTGATGCTGACATTGTTGGAGCAGCGAGGATACTTCACGGGCGCTTCCACTCAAAATGCTTACAAACATCTCAAGGGGTTCGTGGATACCTGTTGGGGAAGCAAGAAAACTAATGTGTCCGAGGATGCACTCCGGTTAAGACTCTTCCCGTTTTCACTTGGAGGGAACGCTTTAGATTGTCTTGAGTGACTTCCCAACCATTCCATCACTACTTGGGACATATGGCAACATTACGGGATGTGATCTTGGCTTTCAAGCAAGAGCCCACCAAACCATTGCATGAGATTTGGGAGAGATATAGACCTAAGGTGAAGGAATTCCCCAACAATGATATGACAGAGAATATGTTGCAACAAACTTTCTACCGGGGCATCAATACAACAAATCAATGCATAGTGAATCAACTTGCTGGGGGTAATTTCATGAAATTGATGTATGATGAAGCCTGTGCCATTCTTAACGAGATGGCTAACACGTCCTCAGCTTGGCAAAGTAGAGCCAATGTGCCCCAGGGTGAACCCACAGTCGTTCATTTGCACAAAGAATTACATGATCATAGGTAGGCGATAGCTGAGTTGACAACAACCATGAGCCAACTAGAAAAGTCACAATTGCAATAAGTACAAAATCCTCGCCAAGTGAATGCATGGAGGGTGTTAACATGCTAGTGAACCAAAGAAGACAAAGAGGTCAACAAAACCAAGGGAATTCGGATCAATTTGACAATGATGGTAGTGGATTTCAATATGATGGCTATGATGGGAAAAATGAAGAGGTACAATATATGAATAATTATCAAGGCCAAAGAGGCAATTCTTCCAACCAACAGCAACAATGGAGATCCCAAGGTAATTGGGGCAATCAACAACAAGGAAATAACAATTGGAACAATCACCAATAAGAGAACAACAATTGGGGAAACAATAATCAAAATTCAAATTGGGAAAATCAAAACAACAATCGGAGCAGTCAAGGAAACTGGGGCAACAACGACAACCAGGGTGGATGGAATAATAATCAGAGAAATCAGGGGCAAGGTTTTCAAAGGACCCCAATGTACCAACAACCGAGTAATCCACCATCTTTTCCATCCTAGGGTCCTAGTTCTTATATAAATGATATGGGTAGAATTGAAATGATGTTCGAACAAATGATGAATAAGAATGCGGATTCAGATGCTCAATTGGCTTCTCACAATACTTCCATTAGCAATTTGGAGGTACAACTAGGCCAAATCCCTCAGTCCTTGAATACACTCCCTAAGGGTGCTCTACCAAGTGATACGGTAGTGAACACGAAGGGTGGGAACAATTATGTTATGGTGGATACCACTAGGAGTGGACGAGGCGGTGATGTGAATGCCCCCATAAAAAAGAAAATTTTGGGTTATGAAGTTGAGTTGCAAGAAGATGAAGTTCCTTTGGTTGTTGAGAATGTGGTTGATGAAAATGTGAACGAAGAAGTGAGGATGGATATTCAAGATTCCGAGGTGGAAACTCAAAATGACGTGAACCCATCTAGGGAACACGTAATAGACATGCTGGAGCTGGTTGTGCCAAAAGCCAAGGCACCCTTGCCTAGACCACCTCCACCTTATCCTCAAAGGCTAGCCAAGCAGAAAAATGAGAATCAGTTCAAAAAATTCATTGACATGATGAAGAGCTTATCCATCAATATGCCTTTGGTGAAGCTTTGGAGCAAATTCCTGGATACGCCAAAATTCATGAAAGATTTGGTGGCAAAGAAAAGATCCATGGACTGTGAAACTATCAAGATGACCCATCAAGTTAGTGTTATAGTGCATTCAATGGCTCCAAAGTTAGAGGATCCCAGTGCTTTCACTATCCCTTGCACTATTGGAAGTGCAGACTTTGCTAAAGCTTTATGTGATTTAGGGGCAAGCATAAATTTGATGCCCTACTCAGTTTTTAAGACTTTGGGTATTGGGCCTCCGAGGCCGACTTCCATGAGATTGCAAATGGCGGATAGATTAATGAAGCGACCATTGGGTATTATTGATAATGTGCTTATTCGAGTGGATAAATTTATCTTGCCAACTGATTTTGTGATCTTGGATTGTGAGGCAAACTATGAAGTCCCGATCATATTAGGGAGACATTTCCTTGCTACGGGGAAGGCTGTAGTTGATGTGGAAGCAGGGGAACTCACTTTTCGGGTGGGTTATGAAAAGGTAGTCTTTCATATGTGCAAGTCAATGAATCAGCCCAATTGTACCGAAGTGTGCTCATTTTTAGATCTAGTCACGGCTGTCATAATAGATGATACTAGTGCAATGATCAATGTAGAAGATCCTCTGGAGGCCGTGTTGTTAAATCTTGATGTCAATGATGACGAGGGCCGAGTGGAGTGTGTGAATGCTTTACATGGAATGGGAACTTATTCTTATAAGCCTAGAAAACTCTCTTTGGACCTTGAAAATAGAAAGACTCCTCCAAGAAAGACTTCAATTGAGGAACCTCCAGTGTTGGAGTTGAAGCCATTGCCTCCATATCTCACGTATAAATTCTTAGGCCCTAGTTCAACTTTACCAGTTATTCTTTCCTCTTGTCTTAGTAACATGCTGGTAGATGCCACTTTGGCGGTGCTCAAGAAGCGGAAGAAGGCAATTGAATGGACCTTAGCTGATATTTGGGGAATAAGCCCCGCATTTTGTATGCACAAGATTATTCTGGAAGATGATGCAAAACCCTCCTTGGAACATAAAAGGAGGTTGAACGAGGCAATGCAAAAAGTTGTGAAGAAAGAGGTGATAAAGTGGTTAGATGCCGAGGTTGTGTACACTATTTCCGATAGATCGTGGACTTCTCCGATGCAGTGTGTGCCGAAGAAGGGTGGTATGACTGTGGTAACCAATGATAATAATGAGATAATTCCTACCCGAACAGTTACCGAATAGAGGGTATGCATGGACTATTGCAAGATGAACAAGGTGACCCGGAAGGATCACTTCCCATTGTCGTTCCTTGACCAGATGCTTGATCGTCTTACTGGGCGTACCTTCTATTGCTTCTTGGACGGATATTCTGGGTACAACCAAATCTTAATCACTCCGGAGGATTAGGAGAAAGACCACATTTACTTGTCCATATGGCACCTTTTCTTTTTCTCGGATGCCTTTCGGGTTGTGTAATGCCCTGACGACATTCTAATGATGTATGATGGCCATCTTCACCGATATGGTGGAAGATATCTTGGAGGTATTCATGGATGATTTTAGTGTGGTAGGTGATTCATTTGATGAATTTTTGAGAAATCTGGATAGAGTGTAGGCCTGTTATAAAGACACAAATCATGTACTCAATTGGGAAAAATGCCACTTCATGGTTGAGGAGGGCATAATGTTGGGTCATAAAATTTCATAGCATGGCATCGAAGTTGACAAGGCAAAAATAGAGGTGATTTCAAGGCTTCCTCTCCCACTTCTGTCAAGGTGGTTAGGAGTTTTCTTGGGCATGCAGGGTTTTATCGGAGGTTTACAAAAGATTTGTCGAAGGTGGTAAACCCTTTATGAAAGCTACTAGAAAAGGATGCCAAGTTTGTGTTCGATGAGGCATGTATGCAAGCATTTGAACTTCTCAAGCTAAAGTTGACAACCACCCCTATCATTACCATACCAAATTGGAGTTTGCCTTTTGAGCTCATGTGCGACGCGAGTGACGTTGCGGTTGGGGGAGTTTTGGTTTAAAAAGTTAACAGAATGTGTAATTCGGTGTACTACGCAAGAAAGAGCATGAATGAGGCTCAAAGGAACTACACGGTAACTGAGAAAGATTTGTTGGCCATAGTGTTTGCAATGGAAAAGTTTCGGCTGTATCTAATGGGGGCCAAGGTCACAATACACACCGATCATGCAACCCTTAGGTACTTGATGACAAAGAATGACTCCAAAGCTAGGTTGATGCGATGGGTCTTGTTACTTCAAGAGTTTGATTTAGAATTTGTGGACAAGAAGGGTAGTGAAAACCAAGTGGCGGATCACTTTTCCCGCTTGGAGGAGGAAGGAAGGCCATGTGATGGCCTAGAGATCAATGATGCATTCCGAATGAGCAACTTCTTTCTATGTCAATGAGTGATATGTTGTGGTTTGCGGATGTTGCTAATTACCTTGTGACTGGTATCATCCCGTGTGAGCTCTCTTCTAACCAAAGGAATAAGTTCAAATGGGATAGTTTGGATCTCTATTGGGATGAGCCGTATTGTTCAAGATTTGCAGGGATGGTGTAATTCGAAGGTGTGTCCCGGAGGAAGAGCAATTAAGTATCGTAAAGGCTTGTCATTCCTCTCCCTATGGTGGCCATCATGGTGGGGCGAGGACTGCTTCCAAAGTTCTTAGTTGTGGGTTTTATTGACCAACTTTGTACAAATATGCAAGTGATCTTGTGAAGAGGTGTGACGAATGTCAAAGAGCAGGTAGAATTTTGAAGAAAGATGAGATGCCTCTCAATACCATTCTTGAAGTTGATATCTTTGATGTCTGGGGCATTCACTTTATGGGCCCGTTCGTTAGCTCATGTGGGAACACCTACATTCTAGTGGCGGTTGACTATGTTTAAAAATGGGTCGAGGTCGTGGCTTTGCCCAACAATGAAGCTAGGAGCGTGGTTGTGTTTCTCAAAAAGAGCATTTTTACAAGGTTTGGCACTCCTCGTGCAATCATAAGTGATGGGGGTCGCTTTTTTGCAATAGAGATTTTGACACCTTGCTTGCAAAGTATGGTGTCAACACAAAGTGTCTACTCCTTATCATCCTCAGGCGAGTGGCTAAGTTGAAGTCTCAAACATGGAAATCAAGAATATTCTGTCTAAAACGGCCAATGCAAATAAGATTGATTTGTCTAAGAAGTTGGATGATGCTCTATGGGCGTATAGGAGTGCTTACAAACTCTGATTGGTATGTCTTCGTATCGGTTGGTGTTCGAGAAAGATTTCCATTACCGGTTGAGTTAGAGCACAAGGCCATGTAGGCCTTGAGGAAGTTGAACCTTGATTGGGATATAACTGCTAATCTATGGGTGGAGCAACTCAATGAACTTGATGAATTCAGATTTCATGCCTACTCTAGTTCATCCCTATATAAGGATAAAATGAAATACCTTCACGACAAGTATACTCGGGCGAGTTCAAGGTGGGGGATTTTGTGCTCTTATTCAACTCTCGGCTACGGTTGTTCAGGGGAAAGCTCAAGTCAAAATGGAGCGGACCGTTTGAAGTAGTACGTGTGACCCCGTTTGGTGCTTCTGATTTAAAGAACAAAAGTGGGGAAGTTTTTAGAGTGAATGGGCATAAGGTAAAACATTACTTGGGAAAAATTGACGACCGCCATATGGTGGCACTTCTTCACCTCAAATGATTTGATGGTAACCTGCGTTGTGTCGCGACATTAAATCAGGTGCTTCTTGGGAGGCAACCTATGTGTTTTTCTTCTTGTTTTTAATTTGATTTTCATTATAGTATATGATTTATTTTTGGCCTAACTGGTTGTGAGATGCTACAGGATTGTGTTGATGCAGTGCAGGACATAGTGGACAAAATATTTAGGTCTTTGAAGTTTTCAATGCAGCCGCACTACATTTAGTGCGGACCACACTGAAGAAAGGGTGAAAATAAAAACTCTCTGAAGTTTGCCACCACAACTGCAATCCATTTTGTACGGTCCGCGGTGGACCACTACGGCCGCATTCCATTTTTTGTGGACCGCAGTGGTTGCCTTCTCAAGCTTTGAAATATGTTGTATGGTACGAACTACAGTTGATTTTGTGCGGTCTGCACTGGGTTGGTAAGATGGGTCCCATGTCCTTTTTTATAAATAGGGCATGAGGACCTCCTGTTACACTTTTCAAACCCTTGACTCTCAGAACCTCTAAAAACACCGTTCATCATTTCTTTTACTTGCCATTAATTGCTTGGACTTGATCCTCTTCATTGCTTCTTACATATGGTAACATCAGTTCATTTTAATTGTTTTAATTTTGTTATTTTTCTTTTACTTTTTGTTTTCTTGCTTCTTATCCTGTCTCCACGTATTTCTTTAATTTTGGTCGGAGTAGGTTAGTTATTTTCTTGGGCAATGTGGACTTAATTAGTTAAAAGAAATGGGAAAACAGTTAGGTGTTATATTGAAGCTAAAATCAAAAATTTATTAAACCCTAAGTTAGTGCCGTAAATTGGCACTTAGTGCGGACCGCGGTCGATTCTGTGCGGTCTGTAGTAACATTCTGTGCGGACCGTATTACTGAGTGATTGGTTTTCTGAAGTTTGGGGACTGCAGCCGCTCTATATTTTGTACGGTCCGCATTGGTCCCAATGCGGTTGCATTACATTTTGTGCGGTCTGTAGAGCAATTGTTCAGAGAGTGGGTAGTTTAAACCCCACCTCTGTGTGTACTGCGGTTGATTTTATGCGGTCCGCATTGCCCTCTGTGCGGCCGTACTCCATTTTGTGTGGTCCGCACGCTGTGACTTCTGCAATTGTCTGCAATTTTTCCTCTGTTATGCAATTGTGAACTTAATTAAATCTACTGATACTAACAAAACATAACTGAACTTATTTGCAAACAATGGTGAGACAAAGTGATAAGGGCTCTAAACAACAAGGCAGGGGGGAGTCCTCCCGGGGTGGCAAAGGCAAGAATATGATAAAACTGACCCCTCAGGTCCGGCGAAACATCAACAACCAAAGAAAAGTTACCAAAGCTGCAGTGGGCCTGTGACCAGTCGAGGAGTGAGTATGAGCCCTTCCGGGAGATTTTTGCAGACTCCGTGCCAGAATACATTGAAGACTGGTAGGAGAGGAACTGGTTAAGAGACACACCTCCAGCATCCCCCACTGCCCATGCATCAATGAATGTTTCTTTTGGGTCGTCTGAAGGCTCAGCTGAAGGTAGTGGAGGAATACTCCACCTCTCCCACAGCTTCATTATCCAGAAAAGGTGCAGTAGGAGATAAAGAGGAAGGAGGAGGAGACGGAGATGTAGGAGAAGGTGGTGAACCTCAAGTTGGCGGATTTGACAGAACTAGGAAATTGGAGGCGTGGCAAGACCGATTCGTGAGTGAGATAACATATCATAAATTCTGGGAATGGTGGTCGGTGAGGAAGTTGATCCTGAAAAAGCGTTTTATGGATAGAGACTTGCTACCTCACAAACCCAATGTGAGGAGGTAGTTTAGGGAGAGAGTTGGCTGGGAGTACTTTTTGGATGAGTGAGTATATGCTAATGAGCACTTGGTCAAGGAATTCTACACCAACGTTTCCCACATCAAAAAGGGCACCAAAGTGACCAAGGTGCAAAACCTGAAGGTGTTGTTTGATGGAAAACGATAAATGACTACCTTGGCTTTGATGAGGAGGATGAGGCACTACATATGGCAAAGATGGAATTGGGAGAAGAGGTCCGTCCTTGGTTGGCACAATATCTGGCAGTCCCAGGTACCTCCCCCGATTGGCTGAATGCGGGAGTACAAATTTTTCCCTAAAGTTTGAACTTTGAGGCCAATAGGTGGGAATCATTTGTCTGCAGCAGATTGGATCCCACTACTCATGAAAATACCCTCCCTCTTCACGGGGCAGTGTTGGTGGCATCAATCATAGCGGGGTACCTAATAAATGTCGGGAATGTAATGTCTCGGGTAATCTCACTTGTAGGCAGTGAGAATGACTGAAACTACCCTTTCCCCAACTTCTTAACTATGTACTTCAGAGACCTCGATGCTAAACAGAGGCCATTCGATATAAAGGTCAAAGCAAAGGCCCCATTCTCCTGGTACAACATGTAGGGGGATGACAACCCAAAGAGCAAGACCTTTAAGGGAACAACTACTGCTTCAACTGGCCATTCTGAAGAGCTAGTTGTTATAGTGGCTCCTGCTCAGTCTGCCCCCACTTCCACAGACATCCCTCATGGCCCATCCACCTCAGCACATTTGGAGATTCCCTTTTCTCGAGCTTACCTAGTGACTTCCCACAGTAGAGGCTCAGTCGGCTCCTCCACCTCCGCAGGTCCCACAGTCCAAAGAGGATGATTTCAAAGAGATTCTAGCCAACCAAAAGAAAATCCTTGAAAACCAGAAGGTGCTCAGTGCTGCTCTTGATTCACATAGCAAGGCTCTCAAGGAGCTTGCTCAGGAGCACAAGAAGTTGAGAAAGACACAGGCCTCCAAGGAGTTTGTGAAGGAGTTGAGGATTGATGTCGATAGGTTGAAGGAAGACTAGCTGCCTTTGGATTTACTACTTCAGGACCCTCCACCAGCAGCTCACTCCCAGTTAGAGCAGTATCAGAGGATTCCCAAGAGGAGGAGGATGATTCCTCGAGCGGACGATGCAATCATCCAGTTGGCAGACCTACCAGAGGCCTCCTCCAGTCAGCCATAGGATGCACCTCAGGAGCCTGTCGAGGTCTAGGCCCAGGTCCCAGCAGCAGAGCAGCAGGCCACAGGGAACCTGTCTGAGGTTCCCGAGCACAGTGAAGATCCAGGGACCACTCAGGAGCCCATGCAGACAGACAAGCTATAGGGAGTCTCTATATCCTTTTCCATTCTCTTTTTGGTGCTTGCTTAGTTTAGTTGGCATTGGGGACAATGCCAGCTTTCATTTGAGGGGATATGCCCTACCTTTATGGATTTATTAGATGACTGTATATATTTGACATTTTTTATGCTTTCCTTATTTTTTCATCTTTGATTTGTATATAATTTTAACATTTCATTACACTTCTCGCACTTTTATTTTACTTTGGTCTGTATATAAAGTTATGTTACATTGTATATATTTATCCCATCTATTTTATATTTGACAAATCCCCTCTTGTATATAATTCATTTTACTTTCCGCAAATTTTTCGTTCTTAGCTTCTTAATTATGTTCGTAACTTCTTATTCTGAATGTTTGCAATAAGACTTTGGTTTTCTTAATGTCACGGTTCTTTCCAAAGGTGGATTTTATGTGAACCGGGTGGCCCTTCCCAATGATGGATGGAGTGACAACCTTCTTAAGGGTTTGAGTTTCTTTTTCTTTTTTGTTTTTAGTAGTTAATGGTTAAGGGTGCCTCAAGCTTCACTTGGGCCTAGCACATTTGCCTTTAATGTTATGGACAAAAACAATTTGTTGTTTTTAGGATGGTGAAAGTCGTGACCTTGAGACTCTTGTGTTGACCGATAATCATCAAGTGGTTTTTCAGGACCATTGTGTGCTCAAATCTTATCTAAGATCGTTGTGGGCCCTCGATTCTGTGTCTTTGGCGATCCCATAGCTTGTGTGGTAAGTAATTGCATTGCAAGTCCAAGTCCCGAGCCATTGGTCTAGAACTTTCCCTGAATGTTTGTTGAGGTGAAATCCTAAGTGAATTTTGACTTGAGACATGACTATAGGCTCTCCTTGGTCCAAATGATAGCTTGAACACATCCACAGCCTACCGAAGATAATCCCTAGTCAACCCTTTTGAGCCTTAAACCTTTTTCCTTTAAGAACCATGATACAAGCCTTTACCCTTTCTAAAAGATACCCTCTCTTGGCACCCAATCTTTCCTTAGCACAGGGCAAAAGTATAAGTTTTTGGGGGGGGGGGGATACGAGGATTGCAACAAATGGTAAAAAGGTACAAAAATGAAGAAAAAAGGAAAGGGCAAAGAAAATAAAGAAAAGCAAAAAGACAAAAAGAATACTCAATGTGGAAATGAATAAAAGAGATTCAAGAAAAGCAAAGAATAAAAGATGTGGAAAATTGAGAAAGGAGAAAAGATTTGAAATGTATAAGAAAGAGTGATAGTGTATCTCTCTAACCCCTTGAAAGAAGTGAAAAGACTCAAAGAGTCAAGTGAAATTGTGCCAAAATGAAACAAAAAAAGTGCTTAAGGGAAGATGGAACCTACTTAGACCAAACATTGCCTACCCAGGACCAAAAGCCTCCACTATATCTCCACAAAAGCCCTATATGATCTCTAGTCGAATGAAGCTTACATTAGTGGTCACTCACATAAGGGGCAAGCATATGGTACTTAGAGCCGGTCTTGTGACTATTCTTTTTTGAGAGATGAGTGAATTCCCATTAACTTTGTTAAGAGTGCCACTATTCTAAAAGGTGAGGTTTCGCTTAGGGAAAGCTGAGGATCTGTGAGTGTGGATTCCATAATGACTAAAGTAGTAGAAAGAGTTCTTTGATGTGTTGAGTCAACTCTTGATGCTCTATTGTCTCACTTAATCCATGGTGTTTTAAAGAGTAAATGTTGTTACTGATTCATTTGTATTGAGGGCAATTGTTAGTCCCAATTGAGGCTAGATGAGGTTACTTTAGGACAACTAAATTTTCTTGGATTTTCTCTTAAGGGGTGGGTCTTATTTTTTTGCTTGAGGACAAGAAAAAGCTTAAGTTTGGGGGAGCTGATAACTAGTGATTTTGATACATTTTGTACTCCTTCTTGCCTATGTTTTGATTAGAAATTTGTACAAAATAGTCCCAAAAGTCTTACAAGTTGTGCTTGATTGTAAGTTTGATCAACAAGGTAACAAGATGTCAAAGATCTGCTCAAAAGGAGTGAAACTTGCACAAGTATCAAGGCAAGATAAAGCTCAGGAAAAACAAGGCCACTGTGGCTGCACACCATTATGTGCGGTCCGCACAAGTGAGTTTCAGAGAGTATGCAACTCATGCAAATTAGGAAATGCGGCCGCATGGGAATTAATGCGGTCCGCACTAAAGTTACTGCGGCCGCACTCGATTTAGTACGATCCGCACAACCAAGGATCAGAGAGTTTCTATTTTCGGAGATTGAAGCTAATGCGGTTCGTGCTCCATTTCATGTGGACCATACTAGAAGCCATCGCGGCCGCAGTCCATTATGTACGGTCTGCATTGCCCAAGTTTAGAGAGCAATTTTGTCAAGTTCAAAGCCCTAGTACGCCCGTACATGATTTTGTGCGGTCCGCACTAACCCCGCAGGGGTAGTTTGTCCATATTTGTCAGTTTAGAATAAATAGCTTCTTTTCTATTTTTAGGTTAAGAAGATAGGTTTAGCTGGAAGCTGCGCTCGTGGGTTCGAATATTTTAGCTGTTTTGGGCAATTTTACCTTCATTTCAACATTAAATCTTCTAGAATATGAGTTGTTCTTCACCTATTTCTTTGTTTTCTTCTTTAGTTATGTGTAGCTAGACCCATAAGCTAGGGTTGTGGCTCAACCCTAGTGTGGGTAATTGATGGGTCTTATGTTTTAGGGCTAGATTGGTTATGGGTGTTTGATATTTGGACTAATTTCATGTTTAATTGCTGAATTAGTGGTTGCAAACACTAGTTTATGTTTAGTTGACTTTGGTTCTTCTTAAGAAAGAGAGCTTAAGTCTCTGAAATTGGTCCAACAAGCAATTGGGTTGTACTCAACAGATTTATAGACCCAATTAAAGGGTTAAACCTAGAGATAGTAATACCCGACTTGAACTTTGATTGCTTGTGCAAATTTGCATACCTAATTGATCTCGAGAAAGTCAATTCGGGCAAAATTACTCGAATCACCGAGAGTTGTAGAGTGGGTAAAATTGTGCAAAGGTTTTATCATACTCCCCAAATATTTCAATCATACCTTAAACTCAAGTATCCATCAATTGACCACCTAGGCAAAAGACACTACCCTAGTGTCTTTTAACCATTTGAACAACCCGTAATATCTTACCCTTAGCTTATTCTAGCTTAAATTTAGCATATTGTAGTTGATAAATCTAGAAGTAAAACAAAAACCCAAAAATGTTTAGTAGTGTAATTAAGGACAATTACACGACTCTAAATTAGATAGATACCCGACTCCAACTTCTAACTCTCTATGGAAATCGATCCCGACCTTAATCGGGTAAAAGCTGCTTTGACCCTCTTTCGCTACTCAATAGTAGTGCAGGGTAGGCCTCAATCAGTAATTGCTTCTGATGGTCTTGTTATGTGTAAATGGAACCTGGAAGAGTTACAGTGGTTTATCCTATGACTTGAGGTTTGCATTTTCTACGGTTATGGGAATTTGGTTGCGTGGTGCTATTCTTCTTCTAAAATGAGTTAACTGAAAGGGGTTCTTGCTGATAAAGTGTTTATTCTTCTTGTGGTTTAGGGTTTATGATGAAATTGTTGGACTCTCATAACGGTATGATACGTTCAGTGAATGGTATGGAAATTAGAAGTTGAGGATCAAGACTGCAGTTTGGTTTTGATAAGAATGTCACGAGCTCAGAGGAGCGGGGGAGGATTTCAGATATTCAGAGTATGCTGACACCAGTTTTGGGCATCCTGGGGGTGGTCTATTCCGCGGAAGAAATGTTGGGTATTGAAATGCAGATGCTTGATTGGAACTTTAGAAATAACATAGTTGATGGCCATTGACATTCAGACTTTGCTACCTGGTGTGGAAGGTTGTGGAGTATCCACGGGAAGATCATATAAGTGTGACATGTTAGTCATTTGACTGTTATAGACTGAAATCAGGTCTATTAGAAACAACCTCTCTATCCTCACAAGTTAGGGGTAAGGTCTATGTTCACACTACCCTCCCCAGACCCCACAATGTGGGATAATACTGGGTATGTTGTTTGTTGTTTTTATTGTTGTAGATTGAAATCGGGTATGGAGATTCTGGTATTGTTGCTGATTGGAAAGTTTATGTTTGAGGGATGCTCCATTCCTTTGGTTGTGAATGGTGGAAGTTTGTTCTGGGATGGACGGCTGCTCGAATGTGTCATTAATAGGGTCATTGTATTGCCCCAATATGGGATGTCAGAATCGGATTGAGGTCTGTTATAGATCTAATGTGAATGTATGCTCTACATCAGGTCGAAGGTGATCGTTCAACATAGCATTGCTTATGGATGATTCGTCGGGTGTAGTGGATGATATTCCTAGCATCGTCTATTTCAGGTGCTACTCTTTTTATGACATATGTGTTATGAAACAGTTTGATTATTCGTGCCTGTGTGGTGATCCGGTGTAGATTGTGGTATTATATGAGCGAGATGGCTTTCGTGATGTCAGTTATTTGATACACCTTAGTCAAGATTATCTTTTGTAGCGCATGGAGCTATCCATCTCCCAGGGTTCTGTTTATGCACTTGGCGTGCTTGTGGTCAATATTCGGGAATTTAGTAGGTAGGAGCAGTTTGGCTCGGTAGATACTTCCTTATTGATGGTTATGTATGGGTCGGGTGGCACGCCATCACGAGTATCATGTTTGGATCGGGTTACATGCCACAACGGTATCATGTGTGGATCGGGTTGCACCCACAACAGTGAGATGTTGAGTACGGTTGCTTATGCTTATTTTGCGTGACTTGTTTCTCATCTCCGAGATAAGTTCATAGCATCTGTTCGGCTATTTTATTCGCTACACGGGCTGAGTAGTTCCTTGCCAGAGTTCGTTCTTCCTTATGGGTCATATTCGAGTCGTAGCTTATTAGGCATCAATGGCGTCATATGAGATTTTAGACGTGTTTGATGTTGCCTTTTGCCTAAGCAACTTATACCCGATGAGACAAAGTTATTGGACCTGATATCAATGCAATCAGAATTATGTAGGGTGTATTAAAGAGAAAATGTCACTATATAATGAGGTATGAGTTCTTTTCAAGTGGAGAGAATCCATGATTTATTCATTTGGCAAGTGGTTACGAGCTTCTACGAGTCGTTTTCATCATTGCAGCATCACGAGGGTTGGACCAAGGCTTATGCACGTTATGAGGTATACTACGGGCATTAGGTTAGTGAATTTGCGGCTTTTACGGGTGGAGGACGTTATTACGGGCATATGAATTATGCGTTGCATTATGTGGTCCCTGTATTGGTGCACGATCATATTTGGTACACTAGGTTGAGATTGATACGGTGTTCGTATGTTAGAATCAGGTCTCGTAGAGAATTCTAGATTTTGGAATTTGGTTTTAAGGCTTATGGGCTAAGGTAGAAAGAAGGATCTTCAATCTGACTCGAGAAAATATGCTCACATAGGTTGTGGTGGCACGATGTCACGACCCAAAACATGACCCGTCGTGATGGTGCCTATCGATAATACTAGGCCAGCCAACATTACCAAAATTCTTTCAACAATAACTAGAAATAAATCAGGACTTTTTAAAGTAACTAAAATCTTTGTCATAAAACGGGGTAAACCCCAAAACATAAGTGCGGAAATAAAACCCGACATCATGGTGTCACTAGTCATGAGCATCCAAGATAGCCGACCAAAAAGTAACAAGACCTAGCATACTATGGAATCCAAAATATAGAAAATAAGGATAGATAGGGAAGAAGAAAGCAGGGCTGCGAACGTCGGCAACTACCTTGCGATCTCCAATGACCAGCTACGAGTACTATCAACAACCTTCGCGTCCAACAACTCTTGGATCTGCACACGAGGTGCAGGGAGTAACGTGAGTATCCCAACTCTGTAAGTAACAATAATAAATAAGCAATTGAAGATAGTGACGTGCTACATAATATTAGTTCATTTCAATAATTTCAGAAAGGAAAATAATCATGCTTCCCAAGTTCCGGTAATTCAAGTCAAGTCAGTTTATTTCACGCAAGTTCAAGTAAAACTAGCTAAGAATATATTTCAACAGTTTTCAAAACATGAATATAAGGCAACTGTGTGCATCAATAATGTAATCATATACTGCCTCTGAGGAAATCATCTCTCAGTCCTCCCAATAACTCCAACCTAACAATCATACATTCCTCCTAGTCACTCATTCCTCACAATCACTCAGTACTCGGCACTCGCATTCAGTAGGTACCTGCGCTCACTGGGGGTGTGCAGACTCTGAAGGGGCTCCTTTAGCTCAAGTGCTATAACAAGCCAATCATGGCATAAATCAATCAGGATTTCGGCCTCACTCAGTCACAAATCAAAAAAGCATGTTGCAGCGTGCAGTCCGATCCCATAAATATCCTCACAATCAGGCCCTTGGCCTCACTCAGTCATCAATATCTCTAGCTTCTCGGGCTCTTAGAAATTAGGAAAATCAGCCCAAACAGCAATAACCTGAAGTATCAGCTATAATACAGAGACTAATATATGATATACGAGTGAAAACTGTGACTGAGGACAAATAGCATTTAATAGGCAATTTAACATGTAACGCGGCCCCTACGGGACCCAACAATGCCAATATATAACCTAAACATGGTTTCTAACATAATTTATAGTCAGTCTTTCATAACACATAGATAGAATAGTGCTAACAACATGTTATTCAACTTTACAGATTCTACGGGACAGACTAAGTCACAATCCCCTCGGCGCACGCCCACACACCCGTCACCTAGCATTTGTGTCACCTCTAAATAGTCACAAGACACAATTTTCGGGGTTTCATACTCCCAAGACCATATTTACAACATTTACTTACCTCAATCCAAGAAAAAACTCACTCTGCGATGCCTTTGCCTCTTGAATCGACCTCCAAATGTCCCGAATCAAGCCAAAAGTAATACAACACAATCAATATATGCCAAAGGAACCAATTCCACAAGAAAATAACTAAATTGGGTTCAAATCTCAGAATTGGCTAAAACACACCCCCTGCCCACGTTTTGAAATCCGACAAAAGTCACAACAAAATCCCCTTCAAAACCCCAAAATTCCATCTCGAGAACTCTTCCATTCCCCCCTAATTATTTACCCCAATTCCCAATTTAGATGACATAAATCAAGATACAATCATGGAATTTAACCAAAATCAAGTGAGGAACATTTACCCCAATCACTCCCTGAAAATGCTTTCAAAAATCGTCCAAATCCATGGTCTCTAGCACAAAATATGAAAAAATGGGCTCAAACCCTTGATTTTTAATATAACACTGCCTGCCCAAATTTTCTTCATCGCGAATGCGACAGCACTCTTGCATTCGCATAGACCACTTGGACTGCATCTTCAGTTTACTATTCGCGAACGCAACCTTCGCTTCATAAACGTGAATATTTACCAGCTCAAACAATTATGAATGCGACCACCGTTCACATAGACCAAATAGACGGGATTCCTAGCTGCCACTTCTCTTCTTTGTGAACATGGTACTCCTTTCGCATTCGTGATGTACTCTACTCATGAACCTTTGCGAACGCATCCCTTCCTTTGCGAACGTGAATAATAATTCTACCTCGATCTCCATATGCTCTTCGCAAACACGAGACCTACCTCGCGAACGCGTAAGAGGAAACCAACAGCAGAAAAATACCTGCAAATCAGCTAACATCCTAAGGCTAAAAATGATATGTTAACCACCCGAAACTCACCCGAGGCCCTCGAGTCCTCAACTAAACATACTAACACATCCCATAACGTCATAAAAACTTAGTTGAACCTTCGAATCACTCAAAACAACATCAAAACACCAAATACACTCGAATTCAAGCCTAAGAACTTCTAAACTTCTGAATTCCACAAACGATGCCGAAACCTACTAAACCACGTCCGAATGACCTCAAATTTTGCACACAAGACCTCGATATAAAAATTTCCATTGCCGACCAAAATCACCAAAATTCTAACTTTCTACAATTCAAGCCTAATTCTACCACAGGCCTCCAAATCACATTCCAGACACACTCCCAAGTCCAAAATTACCTAACGAAGCTAACGAAACCATCAAAATTCAAATTCGAGATCATTTACGCATAAGTCAACATCTGGTCAACTTTTCTATCTTAAACTTTCTTCTGAGAGACTAAGTTTATCAATTTACTCTAAAACCACTCCGGACCCGAACCAACAGACCCGTTAAGACATAATACAGCTGAAGAACATAAATGAAGCAGAAAAATAGGGAACGGGGATGTAACTTATGAAATGACCGGTCGGGTCGTTACATCCTCCCCCTCTTAAACAAACATTCATCTTTGAACGATTCTAGAAACATACCTGGAGCCTCGAATAGGTGTGGATATCTGCTCCACATCTCCCGCTCGGTCTCCCAAGTAGCCTCCTCCACGGGCTGACCTTTCCACCACACTTTCACTAAAGCTATATCCTTTGCTCTCAACTTTCGAATCTACCACTCTAAAATAGCTACTGACTCTACATCATAAGTCAAATCGCCATATAACTTAACCGTGTTGAAATCCAAGACATGAGACGAATCGCTAATATACTTCTAGAGCATAAAAACATGAAATACTAGATACACACCTAACAAGCTAGGTGGTAAAGCAAGCTAATAGGCCACCTCCCCAATACTCCGAAACACCTCAAATGGCCCAATAAATTGAGGGCTCAACTTGCCCTTCTTACAAACCTCATAACACCCTTCATGGGTGAAACCTTCAGCAAAAGCTTCTCCCTAACCATGTAAGACATATCACGGATCTTTCTGTCAGCATAACTCATTTGTCTTGATTGTGCTGTGCAAAGCCGCTCCTGAATCACTTTCACCTTGTCCAAAGCATCCCGAACCAAGTTTGTACCCAAAAGTCTAGCCTCACTCAGCTCAAACCAACCCACTGGAGATCTACACCATCTCCTATACAAAGCCTCATGCGGAGCCATCTGAATACTCGACTGAAAATTGTTGTGTAAGCAAACTCCATGAGTGGTAGAAACTGGTCCCATGAACCCCTAAAATCAATGACAGAAGCGGGTAACATATCCTCCAAAATATGAATAGTGCGCTCAGACTGTCCGTCCGTCTAAGGATAAAATGTTGTGCTCAACTTAACTTGATTGCCCAACTCTCGCTGCACGGCTCTCTAAAACTACGATGTAAACTGCGTACCACGGTCTAAAATGATGGAAACTGGCACACCATACATGCAAACAATCTCTCTAATGTAAATCTAAGCCAACCGATCTGATGAATAAGTAGCACTCAGAGGAATGAAGTGCGCGGACTTCGTCAGCCGATCTATAATCACCCAACTAGCATCGAACTTCCTCGAAGTTTGTGGGAGCCCAACTACGAAATTCATGCTAATCTGCTACCACTTCCACTCTGGAATCTCTATTCACTGAAGCAAACTACCCGATCTCTAATGCTCATATTTCACCTACTGACAGTTGAGACACCGAGCTACAAACCCAACTATATCTTTCTTCATTATCCTCCACCAATAGTGATGTCTCAAATCCTGATACATATTCGCAGCACTCGGGTGGATGGAATACCGCGAACTATGGGCCTCCTCTAAAATCAACTCCCGAAGCCCATCTATATTGGGCACACATATTCGGCCCTACATCCTCAATACCCCATCATCTCCGATAGTTACATCTCTGGAATCATCATGTAGAACCTTTTCCTTGAGGACAAGCAAATGAGGATCATTACGATCAAACAAGGAAGACCGAGAAACCACACAAGATAGGACCCGACTGGGCTCCAAAATATCCAATCTTACAAACTGATTGGCCAAGGCCTGAACATCAACTGCAAGGGGTCTCTCACTAAAAGGAAGGAATGCAAGACTACCCATACTCACTATCTTTCTACTCAAGGCATCGGCCACCACATTGGCCTTTACCGGATGGTACAAAATAGTAATATCATAGTCCTTTAGTAGCTCCAAACATCTCTGCTACCTCAAATTGAGATCCTTCTACTTGAACAAATGATGGAGGCTACGATGATCAGTAAAAACCTTACAAGATACACCATAGAGATAATACCTCCAAATCTTCAACGTGTGAACAATGGCAACCAACTCCAAATCATGTTTAGGTTAGTTCTTCTCATGGGGATTCAACTGATGAGAAGCATAAGAAATCACTCTACCCTCCTGCATCAAAACACATCCAATACCGATCCGAGAAATATCATAATAAACTGAATATGAACCAGAAGCTGATGGCAGAACTAACATTGGAGTTGTGGTCAAGGCAGTCTAGAGCTTCTGAAAATCTTGCCTCACACTCATCTGACCACCTGGAAGGAGCACCCTTTTGGGTTAAAGTGACTCAGGACAGTCTGGGCCAACTCTTGATCGCCTCTATCTTCTTCATATTAACCTGAATACCTTCACTGGACACCACGTGCCCAATAATGCCACTAAACTGAGTCAATACTCACACTTAGAGAACTTAACATAAAGTTTCTCCTCCCTCAACCATTGCAACACAATCCACAAATGTTGGGCATGTTCCTCCTGGCTACGAGAGCACACTAGGATTTCATCAATTAATACAATAACAAATGAGTCAAGATAAGTCTGGAACATACTATTCATCAAATGCATGAACGTTTCCCGGGCATTAGTCAGCCCACAAGACATCAAGGAACTCGTAATGACCATATCAGGTCCTGAAAGATGTCCTAAAATGTCCGAGTCCCTAATCTTCGACTGGTGATACTCTAACCTGAGATCAATCTTGGAGAACACCCTCGCTCCCTAAAGCTGGTCAAATAGATCATCAATCTAGATAACACGTTGAGAAAATGATTGAGCACCCATGACTCCCTCGTAGCCCGTCTGCCACATCTCGAATCACTGGCGTATAACCGATGTCGAGAGTGCGATACCATACACGAGTGGATGTAAAAGAACATAAGATATATGCTTTAAGCTGAATCGAAGTTGCACAGCAAGGAATGAAGGAAGTGGTATTTCCTAATAGTTTTCAAAGCCTTTGGAAGATAAGTACAGACGTCTCTATACCGATCTGCAAGACTCTGCTTATGACTCGTAGCACCTATGAACCTAGAGCTCTGATACTAACTTGTCACAACCAAAAATCCCCTCCGAAGCAGTTGATGCACCTAGTTTCTAAAACTAGGTAAGCCTAACAATAATAGGAATAAAAATAATGTTTAGCTAACATCGAACAATTTCAAAATGGAAATCTTTATGCAATGTTATAATTCCAAAACCGGTAGTACAAGTCATAAGCCTTTCTAGGAGTAATCATACATAATAAATACATCATTGTTCCGGAATAAAAGGAAACAATGGAAATAAATAAAATGGAAGGTGACTTTGGAGCCTGCGAATGCCCAGCAAGTGTACCTTGAAGTATCCAGCCTTACCAAGTATAAGTAAGGCTATATTGTGGGCCGGGCCCGGGCCTAAATGGGCTAAACGGCCGGGCCTAACAGTCCCGAGCTTTGGCGGGCTTGGCTCTAGCGGTGCCGGGCCAAACTGTCCCAGGCTTAACGGTCCTGGAGGGTAGAACCAGCTCACTGTGGGCCTAAGCCCACATGGTCCCAAGCTAAATGGGTCGGGCCCACGAGCCTATACGGGCCTAAGTGTTTCGGGCTAATTTATTTTTTGAATTTTTTTATCTATGGCAATTTCTTGTAAATTATATTATATAATTGTTACATAAATCTTCTAATTCAAATTTAAACACAAAAAAAATTGCGAAGAAATATTCAAGGGAATGCCTTGTAATTTTTATTATTATGAGATTAACAAAAAATGGAAATATCTTTCTTAGTCTTCCTCCCTC
>MU711501.1:62670-86497 GCA_026770625.1 Nicotiana glauca | reverse complement strand
ATTGGAATGAGCACAACAAGGTGCTAATACCACCATTAAAAGGAAAAAAGATAAAGATGTGCCAAAATACAAGTTACATATTAGTCTACATATTATCTCTAACAAATTTCAAAAATCCTTTAAGGTTCGGAGGAATTTCCATTGGTGGTGGCGGAAAAGAAGCTTGTTCATCACCGCTTCCGGGCGAAGCAACATCCTCCGTAAGTTTTGTTAGCATTTCTTCATAAGCTTCATCTATCTCCAATTGTGATTCAGCAAGTCTAAAATTTCTTCCTTCTGAACGCATCCAATCTCTGAAGAGTACTGATTTTTCCATGTTGTCCCTCATAGACGCTTTATGATCACCAATTTGAAGTCTCGCTTGACTGAAAGTGCTCTCCGATGACATTGTTGAAGCTTGAATAGTTAAAATATCTCGATCCATCCTTCAAAGAACCGGATAGTGTTTTTCTTTATCTTTCCACCATTCCAAAACATAAAAGGAGCCGTCGGGATTCTCTGGTTCAAGTCCTTACGACAAATAAACTTGAAGCTCATTTAGTTGTGAAGTATCACCAATATTATCAACTTGAGAACCCCTGAACTCCGTCCAAGAACTAACTATTTTTAGGCTCGCAGTTCTTTTAGATGATTGCGAACTAGACGAAGTAGGAGTTGGAACATTTGGTCTAGCATGATCTAAGTCAAGTTGATAAGTATAATAAATTGTTTGAGCATTTATTTTAATTGAGTCTTTTGCATATGCAACTGTAGCAAATTCTTTATCTGAAAGTGATAAAGCCCTATAAATATTTGTATACCAAAAGTGAGGACCTCCTAATTTCATGGTAGGATTTAACATGGCAGCAACACCAAAAATAGGAGGATAGGGAAAAAATATATTTTAAACTTATCTTTCATAGAATCAATAGCATGTTGATAAATTACCTCACCCTCTGACAATTGAGTAAACAAATTTTCAAGTGTTGCAATATAAACTAAACAGTTGACCCAAAAAGGTAAGAAGTAACTGTCGTTCCCTCATTTTATTGTTGTCGTCGCCGCTAGGCTGCCGGTCACGTCTGCCACTTCTAAACGTGTGCATCTATGGGGAAGAGGACTCGGATTTCCTACTCAGAAGATGATCGAAGCAAAAGAATCATATAAACAAGATACAAATCCGACGAAGAAGTAAGGAAATCAAGTAAATCAGGAAGTAATAGGGAATTGCAGTGACAGTCGACACCTAAAAAATGGTGACCAAGGAAGGTGAAATTGAGCAAATTTAAGGCAAGGAGAAGGAAGATAATCAATAAGAAGTGACATGCAGTATTGAATTACCATCACAATTGGAGTTAGATTCAGTAATTGAAGCAATCTCCAATGGTACAGTAATGGCAAGGTCCAATGGAATAGTAATGGCAGGGGAAAATGAAGTTGTGGGAAAATGGAAAAATTGAAAACGGCAGTGTACTAATGGGAGGAAGGAATACAACAATCTATGAAGGTCAGGAGATCATGGGCAGATGAAGCTGAACAAGAAGTAGAAAATAGGGCTAAGAAATCAATTTGGGAAAACTTTGATATCACAAAAGTTGTAAATGTTGGCTTCAAATTGGAGTATGTGAATCCAAGTAAGCATGGAGAAACAACAATTTGTGAGATCGAACGGGAGGATATTGCTTCTGAAATTGATTTATGGAAGAATACCATTGTCTTCTATGTGATGGGAGCACACACCCCCTTCAATGTGCTTAACAGCTACACACAAAGATAGTGGGGCAAACTTGGCATTAACAAAGTCTCAATGCTGAAAAATGGGATAGTTATGGTAAGGTTTGACAATGTGATTGGGAAAGATGAGGTACTACAAGGAGGGATTTATCATTTTGACAACAAACCATTTATTGTCAAGGAATGGTATAAGGATATGGAGTTTACCAGGGAGGAACTCAATGTTGTTCCAATTTGGGTAAAACTACCTGGATTGAATTTCAAGTATTGGGGTCCTAAAGGGCTTAGCAAGATAGGAAGCATGATTGCCAAGCCTCTTATGGTGGACAAGAACACAGAGAATAAGATAGGTCTCAACTTTACTAGGCTCCTTATTGTGGTAGATGTGGATTTTCCTATGCCTGATAAGGTGAGATTCAGGAATTAAAAAGGGGTTCTGATTGAACAGATAATCCAATATGATTGGAATCCAGTTCTATGTAAACATTGTCACAAGTATGGTCAATTAGAGGAAAAATTTAGAAAGAAAAAGCAAGTAGTTACTCCAAAGCAACAAAATGTTGAGCTAGAAGGAAAAGACACAAACAAAGAGAAGGAAGAGAACAAAGCAAAAACAGTTACAAGAGTTGAAATCATAAAGACAGCAGAAGACAAGGAGCCAACAAAAACTATAGGAGGGAAGATCAATGCAAAAGGATGAGTGACACCTCAAAACACAAGGAAGTCTCCCAAGGAACATATACAATAGTGTTCAGCAGGACACAACACATTCAAAGTCTTAAGTGAGAGCAGCACAAGTAGTCAATCACAAAGCAGAAAAGTGTCAAATGGGGGAGGCACTGCCCTATCTCCAAAAGGCCATGGATAGCATGTTAAGCTGGAATGTTAGGGGTTTAAATGCTCCTAAAAAATAAAATGAGGTAAAACTTCTATGTACTAATGAAAATATAGGGTTAGTAAACTTGCTTGAGACTAAGGTGAAAACCGAAAATATGGAGAAAGTAATAAATAATATATTTGGAGGATGGAAGTACATTACAATTCTGGATCAACATTATAATGGTCGAGTTGTTGTAGCATGGGGACCTGATTACTATCAGGTCAAGTACATAAGTGGTACTGCCCAAAGTATAACATTCCTGGTTACAGATGTTGTTATGAAAAAGGAATATTATATGACAACTGTGTATGCTTTTAATACAAGGGAAGAACGAAGAAGTTTATAGCAACATTTAGAAAGTATGAGCGGAGGAATTAAGAAACCATGGTTGTTAACAGGAGATTTTAACTCTGTCCTACGAGTAGATGATAGAATAGGAGGAAATCCAGTTACTATGAGTGAAGTGGTGGATTTCCAAAAGTGTATTGACTCTTATGAACTTATGGAGTTACCTTGTGGAGGTTGTAGATACACATGGAATGATAAGCATGGTGATAGTAGAGTCTTTTAAAAAATTGACTGGGCTTTTGTTAATAGAGAATGGCTGGACTATATGCCAGTGGTTGAGGCAATATATTTAGTGGAGGGAATAAGTTATCACTGTCCACTGAAAATAAAAAAAATATAGGAGGGGGAAGAGGGCTAAAGCTTTCAAATACTGTAATGTGTGGGCTCTACATCCTCAGTTTAAAGAGGTTGTGACACAAGGATGGCAACAATAAGTAGTAGGATATAGTATGTTCCAAGTTGTTAAGAAATTGAAGATGGTTAAAGAAGGCACTGAAGAAGCTCAATAATCATCACTTCAAGAATATACTAACAACGGTAGAGGAAGATAGGGCATCTTTAAACCAAGCTCAGAATAGATTGCATTCTGACCCCTCAAATAAAGCTTTACAAGAAAAAGAGACAACCATGTATCAGAAATTCAGGAAATCCTCTTATTTAGCTGAAATGTTTTTACTGCAAACGAGCAAAGCAAGATGGATTAATCTAGGAGATGATAACACCAGATATTTCTACTCAGTAACCAAAAACAAAATACTCCAACAAGCCATTACACAGATCAAGGATCAACATGGGGAATTAGCAACAGATAATACAAGTATTGCAAATATTCTGGTAGACTACTATGAAACTATGCTAGGCAAGGAAGGAAGAAGAAGAGCAAAAGCATTTCTTAGCTTTCTGAAGAATGGCACTACATTGAATGCAACACAGCAGATGGAACTCATTCAACCTTACATAACCAAGGAAGTGAAACAGTCTATGTTCAGTATAGATATGAATAAAAGTCCAGGCCCAGATGGTTATGGAAATGGTTTTTACAGGGAAGCTTGGAGTATCATTGGTGAGGATGTGACTGCTGCAATTTTGGAATTCATGGAGAATGGAAAACTATTAAGGCAAGTCAACTCAACAATAATATCCTTGATTCCCAAAGTCCCAGTTGTAATGTCATCTATAAATACATTTCTAAGATACTGTGTAAGAGGCTTAAGAGAGTTGTATCAATACTAGTAGCTGAGAACCAAATAGCTTTTGTAGAAGGTAGTTCACCGATTCATAATGTCCATATATGCCATGATTTACTGAGACATTATAATAGGAAGACAACTCCTAAGTGCTTAATGAAAATTGATTTGAGAAAGGAATATTATATGATCAACTGGGATTTCATAGAGGAAGCTCTGAAAGGATTTGGATTTCCATACTCATTCACTAAACTGGTGATGACTTATGTGACCATAAACAAATCCTCTATAAGAATTAATGGTGAAAACCATGGGCAGGAGGGGGCTTAGGCAAGGGGATCCTATATCACCCCTAGTATTTGTTCTAGTTATGGAGTACCTGTCAAGGGTCCTTAGAAAGATGAGTGAACTCCCTGGCTTCAGATACCACCCCATGTGTAAAGAGACAAAGTTAACTAACTTAGTATTTGTAGATGATTTGATGATTTTTTGCAACGCAAATCTGAAATCCATAGCTAGACTAATGGAGGCATTACATCACTTCCGTGATTCCATAGGGTTGGAAGCAAACATAGACAAATCTAGCATGTTTGTAGCAGGGGTGGATGAGGAGACAAGGTAGAATATGTTGAAGATTACTGGATTCATACTAGGGACATTTTCTATAAGGTACATATTCCTTCCTCTTACATCAAAGAAGTGGAATAAGATGGATTTCAAGCTACTAGTAGACAAGATCACAAGCAAAATCACAGCTTACACAAGGAAACTGTCTGCTGGGAGATTGCAAATAATAATGGCTTTTATATTTTCTATATACAACTTCTGGAGTGTTGTGTTTATTCTACCTCAAAGTGGGGTTAAGCTTGTGGACAAGAAATGCAGAGACTTTTTGTGGGGAGCCACTGAAGAAAAAAGGAAAGTCAACCTAGTAGCTTGGGATAAGGTCTGTATTCCTAAACAGAATGGAGGGCTAAACATCAAAAGCTCTTGAAAATGGAACATTGCTGCAGTAGGTAAACTACTATGGCAAATAGCTAGGAAAAAAGACACTCTATGGGTAAAATGGATTAACAGTATATACATAAAGGATAGGGAAAATATATGGGATCATCAACCACCAGCAGAATGTAGCTGGTATTGAAAGAAATTGAACACTCTCAAGAATCAAATGGTATGATGGTATCAAGGTGACAAATATATGCTGTCAAAATCAGAAGAATATTCTATGTCTAAGAGCTATCAGCATATGTTGGGGGCTCTGCCTAAGACAAGGGAAGTAAGACTAATATGAAGTAAAATAATGCTTCTTAAACAGATATTTATGGTTTGGTTGGCATGTCAAAACAAAATGCTAACCAAACAAAGGATGCAAAGATTGCAGCTAAAGGTAGAAGATCACAAGTGTTGCTTATGTGAGCAGGATCAGGTGGAATCTCAAATTTACCTTTTTGGACAATGCAAATGGATGACAGGCCTCAAGAAAAGTTGAGTGGCTGGCTGGGTATCAAAATCCGAAATAATGAAGCAAATAAGGTGATCAAATGGATCCAAAGAAGAAGATGGAGCCAAGTTGAGAAAGAGATAGTAGTTGCTGTATGGAAGTCATGCTGTATTATACATGGCAGGCAAGGAATTGGAAAGTATTCAGGAAAGTAAATGTGAGCATAGACCTTGTAAATGATAAAATTAGGAAAGAGATACTAGATAGAGTGGAGATAGTGTATAAGGGAAGAAGAGATAGAAAATGCAAAGAATTGCTTCAGAGAATATGTAAATAGATTCTGATATATTTTGAGATATGGTGTCTGTTTTTTTGTTTCAGACACTAGAGGCTCATAGATTGTAAAAAATACTATTTTTCTGGTTAGAATGGTAATATTCACAGTTGTTACCAAAAAACTAAACAGTTAGAAATAGTAAGATAATATTGCCCAGATAATTCATTTGTAGCAACATGAAATTGTTCTAAAAAGTCTATAAGTATTTTAACATTAGTCCAATCTTGATTTGTAAGGTGCTCATCATCATCATCATCACCATCACCACCAACACGAGCATTAAACGTTGTGTTTATTGAGTTTCTATAATCATATGCAACAACTAAACTTTCATACATGTAATTCCATCTAGTCGGATAAAGTTTAGGAACATTTCTTTCTCTAAGGCTAAATTCATCACATTTAAATATTCTCTAAGTCTACTTATACGGTTTGAATGAAAAAGCCAATTAAGAGTCATTTTAAACTTTTCAATTTCAACATCTGATATTTTCATACCATCACTGATAATTAAATGATAAATATGACAAATACATCTAACATGAAAAATATTACTAAATGCAGGATTTAGTGTAGTTATAAGGAAGCCCATAGCATTAGTGTTGCTAGAAGAATTATCCATTGAAACTGACATTATTTTATCTCTAATGCAAAAATATCTACAAATATCTGCAACTGTGTTAGTAATAAACTTACCTGTGTGACGTGAATTAATTATTCTATAAGTAATAATGTGCTTTTGCATTTTCCATTCCTTATCAATCCAATGAGTGGTAACATTAAGATAATCACAGTCATTACCACTTCTACCAATATCAGTAGTAATAGCAACACGCCAATTTATATGAGTAAATAAATAGCGCAAATATTGTTTATATTTATGTTTATATGTATACATATTTCTCTTTACGGTTGCGAGAGGCCAACCTTTATAAGTAGGATTAAAAACTCTTCTAATATAATGCATGAAGTGAGGGTTAGAAGGAAAACTATAGGGTAAGCACATAACAGTAATCATTTTTGCCAATTCTTCATGATCTTTATTTAGATCGTAATATAAAATGCCACCGGTAACAATGTTAATTTCCGGTTGAACTAGATTTGATCCGGTACTAGGGTTAACCTCAGTACATACACTTGTCCCCTCTTGCGCAGCTATCATTTGAAGATATCTACCTTTATCTCTAGGGCATGTCTTTATGTGTCTAGTCAAACTACCCATACCGCTACGGTCTCCAGTATATTTATGAGCCATCAACGACTCACAAGTTTTACACTTAGCCTTATTTTGAGCTCTAAGTTGAGTAAAAATTGCCAAATAAGAGATTTTTCGGGCCGTTTAGAAGGTTGTCTATTAAAACTAGGGGTTACAATAGGAGGGTCAGGTGGGCCATCATTTGGATTATTATCAATTGGGTTAACAACATGACGAGTAGGTGTATCATCTAAATCCGGTTGCGTTTCATCTAAATCATCATTTTCCTCATCATTTTCATCGGTAGTTTGATTAAGATAAAGAACATTCATATATTCATCATTTAATTGTTGACCCGGTGCAACATCATGGAAAATTTACTATCGGTAAATTGAAAACAAGATGATCACTTTCAAGAATAACAGGTGGAAGAGGACGGGTAACATGTCTGGGTCTGGGATCTGGGGAGGAGTAGTAGCTTGGCAACTAGATTCACCAATTTTACATTTTCTCTTACCACCAAATATTTTTTCAAAGAAAAGGCCATATTAACTATAATTATACAAACTAAAACAAACAAAACTATAATATTAAAACTTAAGAGTTGGAATGAGTTTACTGAATTGACGAACAACATCTTGAAAATTATATATCGTTGAAGACTTGAATACTTCAATTCACCAACTTCACAATTTTTCACAAATTGAAATAATAAAGTAAGTAATTATAGAAGAAAATTAGAGAGAGATTGAAGGAGGTTGAGAGAGATTAATGATTTTGTGAGTAAAAATGAAAGAATGATGGGGTATTTATAGTTGAGAATAGGGAAAAAGTGTAATTATAAAACGTTTGGGGTTAAAATAAAGTTTAGGGGCAAAATGGATAAATTGGCAGGCCAACGGCTAGTTTTTAAACTTCCAGCCTTAGCCAATTTTTGTTTTAATTTTTTTTTGAAAAATAGTCGTTGGTCCTGTTGGGCCCGTTGAACCGGCTCAGGGCCGCTAGTCGGTCCCGGGCTCGTGGTCTCAACCTGGAGTATCGGCCCACAGTGGGCTTCTAGGACTGTTTGAGACTAGACCATTTGAATCGGCTTGTTTGGCCCGTGGTCTCGCGGTCTCGGGTTGTTCCCGACCCACAATACAACCTTAAGCATAAGTCTCAAACCAACTCGATACGATGTACCTGGATCTGCACAAAAAGATATGCAAAGCGTAGCATGAGTACACCACGGTGGTACCCAGTAAGTGCAAGCCTAACCTCGGTAGAGTAGTGACGAGGCCAGGTCAAGGCACCTACCGAACATATAAACCTCTGGAGGATATAACATAATGTTAACAAGGAAGGAATGTCAAGCAATACCAATAGCCCAAAAAGGAATCAGATCATAAACAGTAGTAACGACAAGGAGAACACGAATGGCAACAAGAAATAGCCAAGTAATTAAACAACTACATAGTTGGGATATAGATAAGTATAAATATGCTCAAGTAGGGAAAACAATGTCAACTCAAACAAACAAATCGTCTCTAATACACGATTTCAATAATTTCTCGTAATCTCATACCATAAATCACAACTTCCAAACCTTTAACACACACAACACCTTGTGCCCACATCTTTCTATCTTACTTTACATGGCAAAATTCATGTGCTACTCGGTACATGATATCCGTGACAAATACTAATTAAGATGTTCAAAAGATTCTATTTAAGTATCATAAAGTAAATTTACAGCTTCTAAACCAAATAGGAAATCAGCGAGAAAGATGAGTTTATTTTAAAAATCATTTAAGTGAAGAAAAATAATATTTTCACATAAAATTCAATATCGAATAACTATTGCACTTAATACAAAATTCATTAAATTAAAACATAATAACAGTTCCTTTTTTAAGTAAATTAGAAACCTTAGATAGGTTAAGGATATTATGTTGAGAAATCAATTGAAATAAATATAACAATTACTAAAAATAGTAAATACTGAAATATACGACGCGTTTTAGCTTAAAAGGTCACACAAGGTAGAATGATACTAATTCTTTTTTTAATTCACTATATTAGTAACAACTCAGCAGGCTAGGAGGTAATAACTCAACGTAGTAAATTCACCTTGAAAATCAATTCACCAGAATAATAGTATTAGGAAAAGAGCTCAGGAAATGATGGCAAGGCAATAAGTTAATGGTAACAACTCAACCCACAAAAAGACAGTGAAAAACCAAAATTTACCAAATCTCACAGTCTCGTACGACGGACATGAAGCCAATACAATAAGGCAGGGAATACAAAATACAAAATATATTGCGGCGCACAGCCCGATCCCCCCATATAAGATTAATTTCATAATTCATCGTTATTTTACCATAATAATACACCCTTATTTCACCAATTATGGCGTGCAACCCGATCCCACCGTATAATATAAATATCATAACAATAAATAAAATATGTTGTGGTGCGCAACCTGATCCCACCATATAATATCAATTTCATAATTCACCCTTATTCCACTATAATAACCCACCTTTATTTAACCTGATGTGGCATGCAACCCAATCCCACCGTACAATATCAATTTTATAATATGAATATCGTCTCTTATTCTAACACCTCCCTTATTTTATCTATTGCAGCGTGCAACCCGATCCGCCAACCCGATCCGCCATACAATAAGTTAAATCAACAACTACAATTCAATAAATAAATTTACCAGAATTTCTACAATCAAGGGTATGAGTACACGACAACAAGGGAACTACGTAAAATCAAAGGAATACAACAACCTTTACAAAATGACAAGACATGCAAGGCACATGATAACTAAGCAGGCAATCACAATAATTTGGACATGTAGCAGATATGCACATAGTCATAGAAGAACTTAACAATTAAGAGGTAACAAGGCAATAAGGAAGGCAATGAATTCAACCACGGCATATAAGGGCCAAATAACGAGTAAGAGGTAAATAAGTACTAACAACATCATATAGAGCATGTAAGAGTAGTCTAACAACGAGATACCACATGTTATGACAATTTAATCAAAAGCATAGAAAAAGACTATAGAATCTAAATTGGCCAATAACACATATAGGCTGTGTACCCACTCGTCACCTTGCGTACACGACTTTCACATAACAAGATAACACAATTAACTCAATTCCTAAGGGGTGGTATCCACAACATAAAGTTAGATAAGACACTTACCTCAATTCGGCCAACTCAACACTCAATTTAGCTTTTCCATTACCAATTCACCATTGCTCGGCTCAATCTAACAAAAGATGACTTAAATACATCAAACAATGCAAGAGAAAATAATTTTAATTACAAAGCTATGAGCCTTATACAATTTGCAAAAAGTCAACAAAAGTCAACTCCTCGAGCTCGCACCTTGAAACCCGATAAATTTACAAAACTCGAACACCCATTCCGATACAAGTTCAACCATATAAAAACTATCAAGTTCCGACACCAATTCGTCCTTCAAATCATCATTTTTCATTTTTGAAAGAGTTTACAAATTTTTCCAAAATTTCCTTTAGATTCTCATGAATTTGTTGTTTTACATCTAAGATGTAATCATAGAATATAATTAAAAATTGATTAGAGTCACTTACCCAATAATTTTATATGAAAATATTCTCTCAAAATCGTCTACTCTCGGACATAGTGTTCAAAATATGATCAAATAAAGCTAAGTCCCGAAATGGGAGTCTTAATACCAGCCTCAGATGACGTATTTGTGACATCCGGATCGCAATTTTGATGCTAGTAAATGCAATAAAAGCGTCACAAAAGTGAAGGCTGGTCAGCTCTGTTCAGGTCGCAAATGTGACAAAAGACTTGGAAATGTGAGCTCTGAGTTTTTCGCAAAAGCGATAGTTTTCGTCACAAATGCGGAACTGCAATCGCAAATGGGATGATGTAGTTTGAAATCACGAACTCCCCTGCCCCAGCCCATCGTTGCAAATGCGAGAAAAATCTCACAAATGCAGACATTGCAAATACAACAAAAACCTCGCAAATGCGAGAATAGAGACACCAGCACAACTGAACCGTCTTCCAATACTCCGAAATGCGTACAAAACTCATTCGAGCCCTTGGGGCTCCATGCCAAACACCCACAAGTTTGAAAACATAACAAAAACTTGTTTGTGCGATCGGAACACAAAAATAATCTTTATAACCACGAACAGATGCCAAAACACATGAAAATTACCATGAACTTCAAGAACTTCTAGAATCGCAACCAAGTGTCTGAACCATGTCAAATCAACTCCAAATGACACTAAATTTTACAGGCAAGTCTCAAATGATATAACGGATATGTTCAAACTCTTGGAATTGTATTCCGACCCCGGTATTATTAAAGTTAACTCTCGGTCAAACCTCTCAATCTTCCAAGACTTCAACTTTTTAATTTTCGCCAAAATAATTCAAATTACTCTACGGACCTCCAAATCCAAATCCCGACGCACGTCTAAGTCCAAAATCACCACCTGAGCCTATCGGAACCATCGAAACTCCAATCCGAGGTTAAATACTCAAAAGTCAAATCTTGATCAATTTTTTCAAATTGAAGCTTCTCAAATGAGAGTCTTCTTAAAAACTCAAACCAACAATGCACCAAGTCATAATACATTGTGTGAAGCTACTCGTAATCTCAAAATGCCAAAGCTGATGCAATTGCTCAAAACGACCAGTCGGATCATTACACATATGATCATAAATTCTTTATCACCTTTATAGATGATCTTCACGATACATGTATCTCTACATGATTTATAATAAGAGTGAAGCCTTAGAAGTCTTTAAAGTTTCAAGGCTTAAGTAGAGAAATAATGTGGAAAGCAAATTGAGATTGTGAGATCTGATAGAGGTGGTGAGTATTATGGTAGATACACTGAGGATGGACAAGCACAAGGTCTATTTTCTTAGTTTCTTCAAGAAAATGGGATTGTTCCCCAATATACTATGCCTGGTTCTCCATACCAAAATGGTGTAGTGGAAAGATTAAATCAAACTTTAATGGACATGGTGCGAAGTATGTTGAGTAGCTCTAAGCTACTTAAGTCCTTGTGGATTGAAGCTCTTAAAATGGCAGTGTATATATTAAATCGAGTTCCAACTAAGGTTGTCCAAAAGACACCTTTTGAGTTATTTAAAGGTTGGAAACCGAGTTTCCGACATATACACGTATGGGGATGTCCGTATGAAGTTAGAGTATATAACCCACAAGAAAAGAAACTGGATCCAAAGACCATTAGTGGGTATTTCATTGGATATGTCTAAAGATCTAAATGATACAAATTTTATTGTCCATCTCACATCACTAGATTGTGGAATCAAGAAATGCAAAATTTATTGAGAATGACTTGATCAGTGGGAGTGATCAATTTTAGAATATAGTATATGTAAACAATCAACCTTCCACTTCAAGTGAAAGAATGGTTATTGTACACACAACACTCCTAAAATACAAATGGGTGTTGAGCAACCGGTCATTGAGGTTCCACAAGCTGGTGAGAATATTTTAGTAGATCAAGTTGTTCAAGAAAATCATGAAACTATTGAAGAACCAGTTGAGCAACATAATCCTCAGGAAAAATATCGATACAACATTAAGAAGATCTAGTAGAGAAAGAAAATCAGCAATTTCTAGTGACTACATTATGTACAAGAATCTGACATTGGAGCCGAAAATGATCCTAAGTCTTTTTCACAAGCTATGATTAGTAAAGAATCAGAGCTATGGTACAATGCCATGAAAGAAGAGATGAATTCTATGAAGCATAACGAGGTATAGGATCTTGTCGAGTTTCCTGATGGTGTAAAAGCCATTGGATGTAAATGGGTCTTTAAGACTAAAAGAGACTCATTAGGCAACACAAAGAGATATAAGGTAAGACTCGTTGGTAATGGATTTACTCAAAAATAAAGATCGATTATACAGAGATTTTTCTCCTATATCATAGAGAGATTCCTTGCGCATAATGTTAGCATTAGTAGCCCATTTTGACATATAATTACAACAAATGAATGTGAAAACTACATTTCTCAATGGTGATCTAGAGAAAGAGATTTATATGAAACAACCTGAAGGATTCTCTTCTAGTAATGGTGAGCACTTGGTATGCAAGCTAAAGAAATCCATATATGGATTGAAACAAGCCTCTCGTCAACGGTATTTAAAATTTCATGATGTTATCTCTTCATTTGGCTTTGTTGAGAATATTATGGATCAATGTAAATATCAAAAGGTCAGTGGGAGTAAAATTTATTTTCTAATTCTATATGTGGATGATATCTTCTTGCAGCCAATGATAAGGAAATGGTATATGAGGTGAAATAATTTCCCTCTCAAAATTTTAGTATGAAAGATATAGGTGATGCATCTTATTTCATTGGCATTAAGATTCATCGAGATAGTCATAAAGGTATTTTAAGTTTATTTCAAGAAACCTATAGAAACAAAGTTTTAGAGAGGTTTCGGATGAAGGATTATTCACCAAGTGTAGCTCCCATAGTAAAGGGTGACAAGTTCAATTTGAACCGGTGCCCGAAAAATAACCTTGAGACGGAACAAATGAAAAATACTCCGTATGCTTATGTTGTTGGAAGCTTAATGTATGTTTAGGTTTGCACTAGACCTGATATTACATTATTGTTGGAATGTTGGGAAGATATCAGAGTAATCCAGGTCTTGACCACTGGAGAGCTGCAAAGAAAGTCTTAAGATACCTTCAATGGACAAAAAACTACATGCTTATGCAAAAATGAATAGATATTTTGGAGGTAAGTGGCTACTCTGATTCAAACTTTGCTGGCTATGTTGATTCACGCAAATCAAATCAGGATACATTTTTATGTTGTCTGGTGGAGCTATATCTTGGAGGAGTTCTAAACAGACTCTAACTGCTACTTCCACTATGGAGGCTGAGTTCGTTTCTTGTGTTTTGAGGCTACCTCACATGGTGTATGGTTGAAGATTTCATTTCGGGTCTTAGAATTGTCGATTCGATCTCTAGGCCATTGACGATACATTGTGACGATTCAGTTGCTATCTTTATGGCTAAGAATAACAAATGTGAGGGTTGAAGTAGGCGGACATTAAGTATCTAGCCATAAGAGAACGTCAAAGACAAAAAATGGTCATTGAGCACATTAGCACTGAATTGATGTTAGCTTATCTTTTTAACTAAAGGCATGCCACCACAAAAATTTAAGGATCATGTAATTACAATGGGACTTGGTTTCACTATGTAAATTTCATTATAACAAATATTGATGAAACTCTATTATCGTATAAAATTTCTCATATTGTTAGTGTGTACACATTCATTTATTTTGAGAAATATCACTAAAGTATGGACCTAGAATAAATATCGGGTTTATTCATTAAGAAATATGGGTTAAAGTTTAGAGGCATAATGTATCGTGATTCATGAAAGATATTACTCGCTCTTAGAGGAACTATTGTCATGATTCATATATTATAATTCTCTTTAAAGAATTAGAACTATGACTCGGGAATTTTGTATACGGACCAAGCGGGAGAATGTTGATAAAGTTTTGTTTGAACGTTTCAGAAAATGTGGTCCTTTAATAGACTAATTGAAACCCCTTTCTTTAATTCCACTTCTTTATTTTTGTAACTGCTCATGTGCAAGAAATTGATGCCCGTTTATACATTTGATCTAGTAATTATTCTTGATGGAAGAACAATATAAATATAGCTAAATCTGGTTGAGGTCCCTAAGCACAAAAAAACCTTCATAATTACTACACCATCTAATGAGGATTTTTGAAGTGCTTAGAAGACTCGACGGGGGAAAACTTTTGTCGCCGACAACAAAGTAACAATGGTTGGAGATATGTCCAATATTTATTTCCACTGCGTTTTGCTCTAGCATATAGGATATTATTTTAAAAAGAAAAATAAATATAAAATAAATTTTTGAAGGAGGAAAATGTATTGCTTGTTTCTTCTTGTACTCGAAACAAATCACGCCTTCCAGTTGTTGGGATAGAAAAGGGAGTGCCAAAATCATTCTAAAGAAACCAAGGGACACATCCTCTTCTAATAATAACTTTAAAAAGCTTGAAATTAGACTCACTTTGTTCGTCCTGAAACTTCCACTTGCCTAAGTTACAAATGGTAGGATATATTAAAGGGGTTTACAAATTGAAGATAGTGGGGTTCATTGGTTGATGTGAGAATAGATAGATAAAATATCACCTTTTACACCTGCCATTTCTTGAACATGTAACCGATTACACGTCATATGAAGCTCTTTTTTTAATTTGGTATTTCACTTTCGATTTGCCTAACTCATACGAGTTGGGTTTCTTGGTATAACACCTGTTCATTTCCATAACCAATAATGAAAAAAAAAAAGTAAATATAATATTATTAGAAAACATTGATATTTGATCCATTGGTCGAGGTAATTTATTAGTGTATAACTGGAGAAGCTATCTCTTAATCATCTTTAGAGTTGCAGTAATTTTACGGACTTTCGGCCTAGTTACTCTCCTATAATATAATATCATAAGCTTGTAATTTATTACTTCTATGTTTAGTTTTTTCTTTTTAATTTAAGGACTATACAAATATTATTTTATAGATGATGGAAATGGCTTGAGTAGCTTTCTAAATGTTAGTTAACTTGATCTATTTCCTTTTTTCTAAAATAAATAAGAAAATATATTAGGAAATTAAAATCTTAAAGTTGAAAAACTTTCATCTTGAAATATTAAAAAAAAATCTGTAACTTTAAATTTAATATAATTGTCGTTATTGGGTCCAAACACACACGCAAATATACGCAGTCGACAAGCAATAAAGTGACAAGAAAATATTATTCCACGAGGTTTTATGATTAACTATTTTCCAATCTAAGCTATTTATATATTTGATGCGCAAGTGAGTGTGAAGAAGATAATTGTGATTTTTTTAAACTAAATTACTACGAACTAATAAGCAAGCAAGAAAATAAGATCGGAAGAAAAACAAAGTAACACTTAGAAAGAATTCAATGAGATGGAGATATTCCAAGGTTATGGGATTGACGTCTCTCCTATTGCGTTTTTCAGGTTGATGAAATCACTTGACTTATCTAATTTATTGATTAGCATGGTTTATTATGCTCGCAAAATTCTTTCAATGCTTCGCTCGCCTATTCAAGCCAACCTAAGGCTATATGCCTATAGAATCAAACTTGACAAGAATGCATGCATACGTCCTGCAAAATAACTAAGTAAGACAACTAAAATATGTCTATCTTAATCATAAATCTATTCTTCAATACCCGGATTCAAGAACTTACTCTATTCAATCCTATATGCAATTTATAGTCCGCACTTACGAGTTCAACTATAAATTTGTAGATAATACTCTATTGTTGACTACACAATAGAATAATTAAGTGTAAGATTAAATAAATAAATTAATATGATAAATTCAAGCAAAACAATAAACCGTCAATTTACAATAGTCAAGAACGACCCATAACCCCATAATGAGCTTCTTAGCCACTCATGTTCATAACAATCATCAAAAACTTGTTTCTATAAATACTAGATGAAGGATGGAAGAATCGATGAATTTCGTGCTCCTGAATGTTCTGTACTTGTATTTTCTTCTCAAAGTGATGTTCCCCCTCCAAAATAGGTTTAGGGTTGCTTTTATTACGAGTTGGAGGCGTCTTGGGGTCGAAATAACTAAATCCGGACAAACTAGGGTAAATACGTCACCAGCACCCAGGGTAGCATAGGGCGCTAGCCCTGGTGCTAGACATTTGGTGGATTCTTTTCTGTTGCCACATGTAGCGCCCCACGCTGCTTGTGGCACTACATTGTGGCATTTTTCATTTTCTTCCCTTTTTTGCTTTAATTCACAGACTTTCGTCTCGAATTGCCTCCGGATGATTCCTACACATAAAAGTACCACAAATTAGCACAAATTATTACATTACACATATGAAATCTACAAGACATAAATAAAATATGAGGCAATATGCATACAAATATACATACTTTAAGCCGAATATCAACACTCTACACTTAGACTCTTGTTCGCCCTCGAACAATGGAACTATAACTATACCCCAACTACATACATCTCACTAGGAAATAGCAGTTCAATTTTTTCAACTATACACTCTACCTTTGACTATGGTCGATATCAGCAATCAAGCATGAACATACGAATTTCACATTCTTCCCGTTTTAAACATACCCGAGTACACACAATGCGATTCAACCAATTCAAACAAACTATCCACAACCACCCTACCTCAAGAGTCGACTTGTCACCACTAAGCACCCTTAACTCGTGCACTCACCAACAAGAGAAGTTTACAACAGTACCAATCTGTCATGAGATTAAGTGCCCTCACCACAAACAAAAGAGTGAATATAGAAATAATTCACACATTCAAATATGCCACTGAATATAAATCAAGGACATTACATAATTGAACAAAATTCGCTCACTCTCACAAAGAATTTCATGTTCATTCGGTGGTCGTACCAAAAGCTTGCACGTAGCATACATCTCTACTAATCTAAAGTTGCCAAATCTGATCAATTAGGATTTTAAGATTGTAATATAGGCTAAAGGATGGGTAGGATACATTTAAGAATAGTGACTAACCCTCCTAAGTATTTTAATATACTACACTCAATAATCGAGCACATATTCTTCTCAATCAATTCACTCACAACAAAGCGTACACAGTATAGCCCTTTCTTCAATTAAGTACTTCTACATCCCCACAAGCACGAATTAGTAAGATTAGGAGGTGTGTTTTTCTTCTTTTTGACTATCCACATTATTTGTCTTTTTTTTTTTTTGCAATTTTCTTTTCTTTCTCTTTTTTTCCTCTACACGCACTTCATACATTATGGTTCATCGGCTAATAGTATTTTTTACAACTTTAGTGCAACTTATTGGCCCTTCCATAGTTTCACTCGAAAGCTACTTCCCAAATCTCTCACCTTACTTCCTTTAGCGCCTAAGTGCCTTAGGAGGTAAAGGTTCAACAAGCTCAATTTAAAAATAAAATAGGGATACGACATGTAGTGTGGGTGCCAAATAAAATATCTATAGGGTCAAAGGGGCTACCAACGGAAAGTTTTTATTTGTGAGTGACAAACACATCTATGATCAATCAAGAAACGCCTATGTCAACTCCTAGGCTAGCACAATTTAATGATTTCACTTCGACTAATTCACAGGGAAAGTTCTAGACTATGCAGGATAGCACAGAATAACACAAATTATCATACACACATCACATGACTCAATCAAGATGGTTCTATTCAACTCTCAAGTCAAGCGAGTAAATCTAGTTGAGAAATTTTTAAGCAATAAGCACTAGGTGACATACAAGTCAAACAATTGAGAAAAAGGCCTCACGGCGTAGGCTATTTATTCACTTAGGCATCACATTTCTAATTAAATATAACAAGAAGACATAGCGCATGCTATAGCCTAATGTGCTAGTACCAAACATGTCAATAGGTATATCTCAGAGCAACTCACGTTTCTTCCTATCTTACTCCTAAAAAAAGAAGCAAAACATCTGGTTCAAGCTACACCCCTGGAGAAGAACCGGCATCCAAAGAAAAATCAAGGGATACTACCTAACTATCTTAAAAAATAAAAGATATTTTTTATTTTGGTATTTTTGCTCGGACTTTAGTCCCTCAAAAAAGCTGCCCAAGAGATCCATCATCAGAAAAAGCCCGAGCTTTTTCTAATTTTTATTTACCTTTTATTTTTTTTAAAGTCTACTACTCTAAACTAGACTACTTCTAACTATGGGTTATATAAAAAAATAATGAGAAAAGATTTTATATAATTACACTCATAAAGTAATCCCCTGCCCCACATTTATGACTTTCATACCCCTCGATGCATGATTACGTAGAAAAATATTAAAACAAGGATGAAAAATACTCACTGAGACCCTTTAGGGCCTAGTTAGCAACATAATCCTCAATATTAAGGGCCGAGACGACCCCACACTTAAACTCAAACATGCTCCTCAACTTTTACTTTGGGTACTCAAACTTCCCCTAATCTGCAAAACAAAACAAACAAAACATGACAGTATAAAAAACATTTAAAAAAAAATATGCTGGGTTAACTCCCAACAAGCGCCTTATTTATAGTCATGGCATGACTCTGCTACTCTACTCTAGCTGCGCTTTTGCTTCCTCCTCTTTCACGTGTAGTTTTGCCTTCTTGTGCGCTCTAGGAGACTTTTCTCTTTCTTCTCTGACCTTTTTCTCATTTACCTTTACACATTCAGCTTGCAACACCATTTTTTCTAACTCGATTATATTTTCCACGCAGTAGGCTCCACATAAGGACCTTGCTCTATCAACTTTGAATCTACCACAAAGATCATGTACAAACCCTCATAATGATTAGGAAGGTTAAGAACCTTGTACACATTAAATGTGATTTCTTCATCATGCAGTCTCATCTTTAGCTTTCCCTCCCTCGCATCAATAAGTACCCTCCAGTGGCCAAGAATGGTCACCCCAAAATAATTGGAACCTCCTTATTGGCTATGTAGTAAAAAATAATGAAATCAGTGAAAAAGATAAACTTCCACACTCGGACCAACACATCTTCATTAATTCCTTCAAGTACTGCAAATGCCCAATCTACTCGCTATAGAGTTATAGTAGTTGGCATGAGGGCTCCAAGATTGAGTTTCTTAAACATTGATAGTGGCATCAAATTAATACTCTCTCCCATATCACACAAGGCTCTACCAACCTCGTATTTTCTGATCGCCTAGGAAATTGTAAAACAACATGGCTCCTTCAACTTTGGCATAAACTTAATTTGTACCCTGGCACTGCACTACTCAGTCAGTGCCACTGTCTCAAACTCTATCAACCTCCTTTTATTAGCTACGATATCTTTGATGTACTTAACATATTTTGAGATTTTACGTAAAACATCAACCAATAGGAGATTCAATTGAATTTGGCTCAGGATATCAAGAAATTTGTTGAACATCATGTCTTCACTTTTCTTCCTTAATCTTTGTGGGAAGGGAGGTGGTGACCATGCAATTGGAGTGTTTTCACTTTCTTCAATTTCTTTCTCAGTTTCTACCACAGTTTGAGGAACTAGTTCGCCCTTAGGAGTGACTTTTTCTTTTTTTCTTTTTGGTACTTTTTTAATACTCTACCATTCCTCAAGGTTACAACATTCACCTGAGGATTCTTATCTATATCACTTGGAAGGGCCCCTGCTAGTCAGGTATTTTTTATGCAGCCAACTGCCCAATTTGCCTCTCTAGATTTCAAATATCAGTCTTCAATTGTTAATTGTCTGTTCGAAGTTGTTGGTTGTCAATCGACACCTTTTTCAACATATCATTAGTGCTTTCTTCTACCTGTTGTGGTGGTCTTTCAGGCTGATTGTAATCCCCTATTAGGGTTTGTATTGATTTTAATTAGCCTGATTTCCACCCCATGAGAAATTCGAGTGGTATCTCTAATTGGGATTATAAGTATTTCCATATTGTGGGTTCATTAGACATCTACACTTCTGGCTCGCATAATAAATAGATTCTGGATTCACCGAACATTGGACACTCGTGTGACCTTCTCTACAAATTTCCCCAACATATAGCCATCCTCTGAACCTGCTGCAGTTGATGCCCTTGACCCATTGCCATCTTAGCCACTTGGTTGGTAAGTTTAGAAATTTTTGCTCGTACGACTGACATCTCATCCAGTTCAGTTGTACATGTTACTTTCTATTTTATCATCCTTCTTGGAGTCACCCTTACCTTTCCAATTATGATAATTTGCAATGAAATTATTGAGCTTACATGCAACTTCGCCCACAAAGTGAGTCTAGATTTTATTAGGAGGTCTCGTCCAAGCCATCCACAAATGTATGTCCCAGTACCTCATCTGTCTGACAATGATGGGGGGCAGTCTCTGAGGAGTTTCTTGTATCTTTCCTAAGCTTGACGAAGAGTCATACCATCTCATTGTTGAAATCTAAGAATCTGGCTCCGTAGTGCCTTTGTCTTCTTAGTGGAAAAAAACTTGATTAGGAATTTTCGTGCCAGATCATCTCAAATGTAGATCAAGTTTGCGGGATCCTTGTTTAACCATTCCTTTGCTTCCCTCGTTAGAGAAAAGGGAAACAAAGTCAGTCTGATATAGTCCTTGGAGACGTTTGGATAGTTATATGTATCTGTAATATCCAAGAAATTTTGAATATGCCTTTGGGGATCTTCACGTGACAATCCCACAAATAGCCCTGTGGATTGAATCAATTGTACCATGTAGTGTTTCATCTCAAGGTGCCCAGTTATATCAGGTATCACGATAGCCTAAGTCATGTTCGCGAGACTAGGCCTTGTTGCCTTAATCACCGGTCTTTTTTCTGCCATCTTGATTGGGCATGGTTGGACTTCAGTACCCAACTCTGTAATTCTTGATCTTTCTTCTACCTCCCTCCTTAACCTGTGGAAAAATCTTTCGGGTTTAGGATCAAGGGGAGGAAGGTTGTTCAAACTGTTGCTTCTTCTTAGCATTCAAGGTAAACACCTATAGAGTGATATAGTCAAACAGATTAACACTTGAACAACAATAAATAAGAGATTATTTCATACAAATAACTAATTTCTAAATCCTCGGCAACGGTGCCAAAAACTTATTGGGTCCAAACACACACGCAAGTATACGCGGTCAACAAGTAATAAAGTGATAAGAAAATATCGTTCCCACGAGAATTTATGATCAACTATTTTCCAATCTAAGCTATTTTTATATTTAATGCGCAAGTGAGTGTGATAAAGATGATAGTGATGTTTATAACTAAATTACTACGAACTAATAAGTAAGCAAGAAAAGAAGATCGCTAGTAGAGCAAACAAACATTTAGAAAGAATTCAATGAGATGAAGATATTCCAGGGTTATGGGATTGATGTCTCTCATATTGCATTTTTCAGGTAGATGAAATCACTTGACTTATCTAATTTGTTGATTAACATGATTTATCATGCTCGAGAAGTTCTTTCGACATTTCGCTTGCCTATTCAAGCCAACCTAAGATTATATATCTATAGAATCAAACTTGACAAGAATGCATGTATATTTCCAGCAAAAATTACCAAATAAGGCAACTAGAATATGTGTATTCTAATCACGAATCTATTCTCTGATGCCCGGATTTAAGAACTTACTCTATTCAATCCTGTATGCAATTTATAGTTCCCACTTTCGAGTTTTACTATAAATTCGTAGACAGTACTCGAATGTTAGCTACAGAATAGAATAATTAAGTGCAAGAATAAATAAATAAATTAATATGATAAAGTCAGGCAAAACAATCAGCCGTCAATTTACAATAGTTTAGAATGACCCAATTCTTAGCCACCCAAGTTCATAACAATCATCAAAATCTTCTTTCTAAACATAAAAGGTATGAATACTAGATAAAAGATAGAAGAATCGATGAATTTCGTGCTCCCGAGTGTTTCGTACTTGTGTTTATCTCTCAAAGTGACGTCCTCCCTCCCAAAATAGGTTTAGGTTTACTTTTATACGAGTTGGGGGCGTCTTGGGATCGAAATTACCGAGTCTCGGGCGAACTGGGATAAATTAAAGGACTCTTATCAGGATAATGCTTCGTCTTCATTTAACAATATGCCACTTGTCATACGTATTTGCATAAGACATGATTTGGTCTGATTTCCTTGCACTTGCGGCGTATCAGTTAGTGGTGATACATCGCCAAAACGCAAATATCTTTGCACCAACTAAGTAACTTAGATAATTAAATATTACTAATCAGACACTACAAATCTTTTTTACTTGGCTGGGTCGGCTGCCTTTGTACCTGCACTTTTTTGCTTGGATGGCATAAACAGATCATATCGATACTTGTTGTCAACTTCTTCTGAAGTGAACCATTCGCATGGCAACTAATTTTCTCTTTTCGTTACGTGTTTGTTTTGATCCTTCCCGTTTTCACTTTTGTACTTTTGGGTGATATGTTCCATATGATGGTCTATGGATTATCACTTGTTTAATTAAATGTTTGAACTTGAAAAAGATAACTTTAGCATAAAAGTGATCAGTAATAATAATGTGGTAACTTTTGTAATCCGAAAATGTAATATATTGGGAATTTCATGTCGTTTTGGTTATCAACCCAAATTACTAGTGTTTCAATAATACATACAAGAAGATGCAGTATATATATATAAATTCTATCAAATGAGAAGTAGATTAAATTACCAGTACAAAGTGGGGACGAAGACGAGCTTTCTCTTTTAATGGCCTAAATTGGATTTATCCGCAATGACTAAAGAAAATTCGATATGGCATATGTTTTATATCTGGATAGAGAAAAAATTATACTAATATCTACATTTACAATATTAACAAATCCAAGCTAAACTTTGATATAGAGTGTATTTGGTATAAAGGAAATATTTTGCACATAGAATATTTGGTTAGTAAGCAGAAAATATTATCCCAAAAGTATTTATATATAATCGTCAAAATACTATGAGGAATAAGATGGGGGAGGGTGGGTGGAGGTGAGAGGGTTCGGAGGTAGGGTGTCGAGTTTTAGGGTTAGGGTATTTTCGTTCTAGTGCAGGGGGTACGGGGAAGGGGTGGAAGGAGCAGGAGGGCCGGGGAGGGGGCGGGGGTTCAGTCGGG
>MU711501.1:14632-36706 GCA_026770625.1 Nicotiana glauca | reverse complement strand
GGGGAAATCATAACTCTAGACCTCCTTAATCTTGTCTCTAACCCTTAGTATATTTAGTTTTTAATTTAGTAGTTTAATTTATTAGTTAATTTGTTAAACACAAGAATCTAAATATCTATAAGTTAGGAATTGTTCAATCTTGTCTTCTTGGTGATAGTGAACAGCTATAGCTAAACCTTATTTCTCTATGGGATTCAACTACGGACTTGTAAACTGGATTATATTTGCAGCGACCGCATTGTCCTTTTATAAGGCATAGTTGGGTGTGACCATTGATATGCAAGGGTAAATATGTATTTAAAAAAGGTCGATAGACATAATAAGCGGGAGAGTGACTATTGTTCAATATTGAGAGGGGAGTTTGATTTTTAAAGTCAAGTTGAGAGGGGTAAATGTCACGACCCAAAAATCCATTAAGGATCGTGATGGCATCGAACATATTGTCAGGCAAGCCAACATCAATGGGTTAATTAAATTTCCATTTTAGTATTTATTGAAATTATTTCTTTAATACATTGAATAATAAATAATGAAATTTATTGAAATAATAATAATGTCTAACAAACTTATTATTGAATAATCTCATAATCATCCCAGAATCCGATGCCACAAGTGCATGAGCAATTTCTAGGAAACAATGTAATACAATAGCCATCCGGAATACAAATTGAACAGTAAAGAAAATATAATACAGTACTCTGAAGGAGACTCCGGTGGCTGCAGGTCGTCTCGAGAGATGTAGCTCACCTAAGTCTCCATGTCAACCATGCCGCTGCGCCCCACGAGACCACTAGACGTACATGTACTTATGCAATACAAATGCACGGAAAGTGTAGCATGAGTACAAAAACAAAGTGTACCCAGTAAGTATCCCGTCTAATCTCAAAAAAGTAAATACCAGAGGTCGACTTCGATTCTTGCTAGTGGTCCAATAATAATATACTAATAATATAGTAAATTGAGGAGTTTTATATAAATGGTTGTAACTCAATAGCATGAAGCAAGTAATCAATTCTTTTATTAATAGGAAATTTTCAAATTCATTTTTCATCATTTATACATTTATCTCAAGCCAGGAAGGCAATATTATCATTTATACTTTTACAATTCATGCAATACAAGCATGCGCAAACCATGCCGAGGTCGTACGACCTGACCCATATATTTGAACTATGCACTACTAGAGGGCCAAATGGCGCGAACCATAGATGCATCTATTTAATCTACCGAGGCGTTCCACACGTTCCACAATAGATATACACATTCAAACAGTCAATCAAGAATTTATCAAGGAGCAATTATTCAAGAAAGGCAATTTCTCTTTTAAAAGTCAAGAAACGATGTCTAGCCTTTTAGAAATTTATTAACACATTCGATATGTTTTAAGCATTTTAATTTGACAACAAGGTTGCAAATATTACAATTAAACCATGCTTTTGGGTCCTAGACTACCCGGACTTAAGCATAATAGTAGCTACACACGGACTCTCATTACCTCGTGCGTACGTAACCCCCGTAAATAGAAGCACATAACCAATTAATTCACCTATGGAGACAATTCCCTCTTACAAGGTCAGAAATGAGACTCACCTTGCTCTGAAGTTCCATAACCGGCATTCCACGCCCTTCCACGACTCAAATCGATGCACCGCACTCCAAAACTAATAAAATAATGGGCAAACCAATGAAAATACACCCTAATACTCATAACAATTCAATTTATATAAATTTCCCCATGCCCGAATTCCGAAGTTTTTCAAAAATAAAGTTTACCCGTACCCTCACGAACTCAAATATATAATTTAACCTCAATATCACGTCCAAAATCGTGGTCAAAATCCAAGAATACCAATTTTCTAAGTTTTTCCTCAAACCTAATTTTTATACTAATTTTCATGTTAAAACTTATATATAATCGATGTATTTAACTCAAACTACTATAAACCACTTACCTCATGCTTGGTTGTGGAAAAGACACTCCCAAGATGCTCCAAAATCGACTCCCGTGAAAGAATAGAGTGAAAATGAGTCAAACCCTGATTTTAAAAAACCTCACTGCCTCCAGCCTTTTCACACCTGCGGTCACTTGACCACTTCTGTAGTTTCGTAGGTGCGGCCCCACAACCGCTTCTGCGGTCTTTCACCGGGCATCTTAACTCCGCATCTGTGGCTCCGCAATCGCAGGTGCAGTCCCGCTTATACGGACTTTGACCGCATCTGTGGTCTAATACTTCCCCAGCCAAAAATCCACTGCCGCGGGTCACTTCCCACTTATGCGGTGCTTTTCACGCAGATACGGTTACACCAGAAGCCCTACTGCTTCAGCCCTTCCTCAAATTTCATTGTTAATCCATTAACCACTCAAAATCCACCCGAGGCCCTCGGGACCCTGTCCGATCAAAGAAACCAGTTCCATAACATAACAAGGACCTGCTCGAGGTCTCAAATCACATCAATCAACGCTAAAACCATGAATTGGCTCCCATCCAAGATTAATAAACTTAAGAATTTTAAACTTCATCATTCGATGTCGAAATCCATCAAATCTCATCTGATTGACCTCGGTTATTGCACACAAGTCATATTTGACATTGTGAACCTACTCCAACTTCCTGAATCGGAATTCGACCCCGATATCAAAAAGTCCACTTCCGGTCAAACTTCTCAAAAACCTTCAAATTTCTAACTTTAGCCAAATGACTCGAAAATGATATATGGACCTCCAAATTCACTTCTAGGATGCGCCCCCAGTACTTGAATCAGCACACAGAGCTATTCCAGACTCGGAATCCCAAATGGAGATTGATAACACTGAAATGTACTTCAACCCAAACTTATGAAATTCTTCCAAAATGCTAACTTCTACAATAGGCGCCGAAATGCTTCCAGGTGATCCAAAATCTGATCCGGACATAAGTCTAGGTCCAAAATCATCATACGAACATGTTGGATCCTTCAAATCCCGATTCCGAGGTCGTTTACTCATAAATCAATTCTTCGTCAATTCTCTCAACTTTAAGCTTCCGAAATGCGGATTTTCCTTCCATATAAATTTCAAACTTTTCGAAATTCAATTCCGGCCATGCGTACAAGTCATAATACCTGAAGTGGAGTTGTTCATGGCCTCAAACCGCCGAATGACGCGCTAGAGTTCAAAACGACTGGTCAGGTCATTATAATAAATGATTTTCACCCTAATAATTGTAGTATTCCGTTCGTTTACCTTAGTTGTCGTGAATACTAAAAATAATTGTTCCCAAATACTTATGTCATTTTAGAAAATTAAGGGATAATTAATTAATTAATTAATTTTCAGCTTTACCCTTAGCATTAATTATTTTAGAGCACGTAACAGATAAAGATTAAAGTATTAATAAGGGTTAAATTAGTCAAAAAAAAAAACTCTTATTATTCATGATTTAAATAAACGTGTGGAATCTTATCCCGCCAATTATGAGAATGGAGAGAACATATAATTTTAATCTTGGAGCCTTTGATTTTTGGGAAAGCAAAGACTTGAATGGTAGCGTCACCCTTACTAGTTTAACTACATATTGAAAGTTCCAATTTGGACATAAGATTCTCAATTAGCTCCCACTTAACATTTGGTTTTCCTTTTCCTTTTTATTTTTATTTTTTTAAAAAAGGTTAAAAGAAAAAAAAGATCTCTTTACACTAGCTTGACACCTAGCTGCAGCTGTTAGTAAAGATGTTCAGATATGTTGGAATTTATATAATATACACAATTAGTATGTTATGCCCCAGATCTTCTATATATATATATATATGCGTATTACCATCTTCTTGACGAATATTTATTCAATCAGTGTTTTCTTTGAAATATGGCTGCCGTTCCCCCTCTCTTTTGTTGCTTAAGCAAACTGCGTATGCCTAAAGTACAGAACTATCATATAATCATGTCTCGCAGCTTCCATAATGAAGGTAATTAATTCTCTTAATTACCTATCCCTTCATTTTATTTTTGTTTACTTTTACATCAAATATAAACCAGCTTCTAATACTTTGTTAAAAGGAGTTCCACGAGGAAGTCCAAGATTTTACTTAATTGCTCCATCCCCTTCAAGTTTATATAACACTATTTCCTTATTAACCCTGTAAAAAAAAAAGATATTTTTACTTTTGAAAATAATTTAACTTTTTATTTTACTCTCAATGAGTAAATTTTATACCATATACTCCCTCTCTTACAATTTAGATGAGGTAGTTTGACTCAGCACAAAATTTAAGAAAAAAAAGAAGACTTTTGAAACTTGTAATCGTCTTAAAATCTTAAGAGGTAAAAGCTTTGTGGGGTCATGACATTTGTGCGGTTATTAAAGCTTCTCATTAATGGTAAAATGAATAAAATGAAGAGTTTAAAGTTGAATTATTTTCAAATTCAGAAATATGTCATTTATTTTGGAACAAACTAAATGAAAAATAACTCATCTACTTTGAAACGGAGGGAGTAATATTATGACATATTTAAGACCATAAATTTAGAAGCGATTGGAAAGAGGGTATAATTTGGTCCTTGTCTTCTAAACTATTGCAGGGAACTCCGCCAATATTGTTGATTCAAATTTAAATACTCTACGGCAGAGAATAGAGCTACTTAGGAAGAAGGAGAAGTTGAACACAACTTATAACAGACATGAAAATATCGGTTGGAATTATATATCGGATTACAACGACAAACACAAGAAATATTGCTTGGTATTGCAGTTGGCTGAGCTTGCAGGTTTAGCAGGCAGCAATATAGGATTAGTTGTCCTAAGTGGTTTTTTCTGTATCTTTCTTGTTTCCTTTATTGCCCACATGCATGGCTAATATGCATGAAAAATAATTGGAAATTGGAACCAAAGAAGTGTTAGTATTGATGTTTCTTCTAATTATCGTATTCACGGCTTCCGATCACCATGAAGGAAAATATAGGAGTAATGAAGTCATTTTATATTCTTAACACATATTATCTCCGTTTTAATTTATGTGAACCTATTTGATTTGGCACGGAGTTTAAGAAAAAATAAAGACTTTTGGAATTTGTGGTTCTAAACAAGTCAAAAAGAGATTCAGAGTATTTGTGTGGTTATAAAAACTTTTCATTAAGCGTAAAATTGTAAGTTTAAGTTAAATTATTTCTAAATTTAGAAAGTGGTCATTCTTTTTGGAATCGACCAAAAAGGAAATAGGTTTACATAAATTGAAATGGATGGAGTACAATCTAGAACCTTTAATTTTTGGCTGTCTAGTCACACTCGAAATTATGTATCTACTTATCGTATTTTTACCTTGCTCGGTAGTTTTGTAGCAGGTTGTTTCGGACGACGCATTCAAAGGCAAATCTACGATTTAAACTTTATGGATTCAGATTTCAAATTTTAACATATAACATCCAATTTATTAGCTTCAAAAACATATCTTTTGCACTTATTTAATTAAAATTTTAATACAAATATATGGTCTAAGCCAAAATTACTGGATTCGTATTTGTCATTCTCTTGATTCACTTGGATTAAAACTCCATAACAAATTTAAAAATCAAATAAGATAGCATATCTGGTTAAGCTTTCAGAATCTTTTTATTTTGTCAAGTGCTTTTTATTATAAGTACTTTTGGAGAGTAGCATTTTATATTTGGCTAATCAATTCAAAATTTTTTTTTTATATTACAACGGTAATTTATGCTTGGCCAAGATTTCGAAAGTGCTTTTGGATAAAATTATACTTTTTTAGCTTCTGAAAAATACTTTATGCATAAACACATCCTTTTTTTTTCTTTTTTTAAAAGTTTGGTCAAATAAGCGTATATTAAAAAAATAAATAAATAAAAAAGAGGCTGTTAGCTTCCTGAAGCTTTAGCCAACATGCAAGCTAGAAATAGGTTGAAAGGATAACCTCAGTTATACGAGAAATTTTATTTTGTGTCTCATATAACTTACACTAGTTCATTGTTGTCTCACAAAATTATTGACCCCAATCTTACACTTCTGGTTCCACAAAACTGTGAGACAAAAAATTACCTCATATAACTAGTGTAAGTTGTATGAAACACAAAATAAAATTTTCCCACTTGTGTTGTTATGCATAACATGATTGACAGTGCCACGTGAAAAAGGACAAAAGTTGGTATGGGGTTTATTCTTTTTAGGGTTAGAGATCATATATTATGAAATTTCTAAATTAAGGAAAACGTAAGATCAGAATAGACCAACTCTAACTACTGGTCGTCATTTACTTGGACAAAGACATCCCATATTTATAAAATTGATACGTAGCTAAGTAAAACAAGGAGAGATATTTGTAAGTGGCACATTTAGAACGGCGAGTTGTGAGCCAATGAAATTGGGACACAAGCTCACCATTGCGATACGGATCTTGCCATGTGGTAAAATTTTCAGCAAATTTCCGATTAATTAGTAATACTAGTTTGTCCTCATTTAAAGATGTATTCTATGGTTAATCATGTTGCGAGGGTTTATACTTCAACATTTTTGGTGATAGAATTTTTTTTTTATTGATCCCACCAAACAAAAATTACTTACAAATGATATTTCTAATCCATAATCTATCCTAGCTAGCTCTATGTCAAACTACACCTTTATTCTCTTTCTCCTTAAGCATCCCTATTAGAAGTTGGTCCAACACTATTGTAGAGTCGTTGCTATTTCCATGTCTATACAATTGATTGATCCTCTCTATTTCTTTCATGTTCTTCCTGTTGGCTTTTATGAGTTATAGTCTGTATTTGCTATCCTTGTTTATGCTCTTCCATATCTTTGTTGGCCATGGTACTTTCTGATTCCATAGTTCTTCATTCCTTACTCGCCATATCTAAAATAATACTGCTATGATGATTGAGGTCACGAATCCTCGGCATACTCTTTGTTTAATACATCTTCCCATTTTTATCCAAATACTCTGCATATCTAGTTGCTTCAGCTTTATTCCCAGCCAATTGCATAGTTCATCAATACACATTCTGGAGAATTGACACACAAAGTACAAATGATGAATTGTTTCATTCTGCATTTCACAGAGTAGAAATGTTCTCTCCTAGCTTATTCCCATCATATGTAATCTCTCTCTCGTAAGTAATCTCTGTCTCATGATTAACCAGCCTATAAAGCAGTATTTTGGAACATTTAATATATTCCAGATCGATCTTGCATATGGTTATTCAGGTGTTGCGCCTCTTCTTCATTGGTATCCTTCATTTACTGTGTACCCCTTCGTTTGCCCTTCCACCCTTTTTGTCCAAACCCTGCAGCAAAGGCTGTTTTGATATCACATATTTTCTTCTAATACCATGCACTGTCCTGTGATGGTTTGTATTGCCACTAGTCCTTGCCCTTATGTATATGTGATTTACCCATTTAACCCATGTAGAATCTCTTTTTTTGCTCTATATTCCATACATACTTCCAATGCTGCTTCATTCCATACCATACAGTCTTGTATACCTAATTCACCCTCTCCTTTTGTTCGGCAAACTAGGTCCCTCGCTACTATTACGGATTTGTTCATGACACTTTTTTCATCCCATTGGTAGTTCCTACATATAGCTACAATTTCCTTCATGACCCTTTTTGGTGGTAGGAAAATGGATGCCAGTATAAGTGTAGATGCAGCAACATTGTATTTACCAATTGAGCTCTCCCCGCATATGATAGATTTTTGGATCCCCATTGTCACGACCCAAATCCTAACCTGTTGTGATGGTGCCTATCGTAGTACTAGGCAAGCCGACATTTACAAATAACTCCAACACTTCTAACAAAAATAGATTTTCAAAGAAGTTGAAATAACAACTTCTCATAAACAAGATAGAAAGATCCAAATATGACGCGAAAAACTCTCACATCGGGGTGTCACAGAGTGCACGAGCATCTAAATGTCACAAGTCTGGAACATATTGTCTAAGATAGTCCGAAACTAAATACAATAAAAGGAAAGATAGGGAAGGAGAGATAAGGACTGTGAACACCGAGCAGCTACCTCGAAGTCTCCAAAGGTAAACTATGCAAAGTATCAGCACCCACCGTGTCCGGAAATACCTGGATCTGCACACGAAGTGTAGGGTGTAGCGTAAGTACAACGAACTCAGTAAGCAACAAGACTAAATAAAGAACTGAAGTTAGTGATGAGCTACACTATTATAGTTCAATTTTAGTTGTTTCAACAAGGAAAGTAGGCTTTCTTTCAAATCCGATAATTTAAGTCAAATCAGTTTATACATGTCAAGTTCAAGTAAAATCGATTATAATCTCTCAAAAATTTCAAAACAGTGATATATGGTAGCTAAGTACAACAATAAAGAAAATAAATACATCCTCCTAGAGCAACAGTCACTCGGTCCTCCCATTCACTCAACCTCACAATCACTCATTTCCTCACAATCACTCATTCCTCACAGTCACTTATTCCTCTGAATCGCTCAACACACGACACTCGCACTTAGTAGGTACCTGTGCTTACTGGGGATGTGTACAGACTCCGGAGGGGCTCCTTCATCCCAAGCACTATAGCAAGCCAATTATGGCAACATGTTGCGGCGTGCCACCCGATCCCATAAATATCCTCATAATCAAGCGCTCGGACTCACTCATTCATCAACCTCTCCAGTCTCTTGGGCTCTCAGTAATTATGAAAATAATCCCAAACAACAATGATATGATGTATTAATAAGGAACAATAGAGACTGAGATATGATATGCGAGTAAAACTGAGATTGAGTGCAAACAACAATTAGCAGGTGATTCAACATATAACACGACCTCTGTAGGTCCCAACAGTACTGACACATAGCCTAAACATGATTTACCGTCAGATTTTTATAACACGTGGAGAGTATATAGCTAACAACAAGTTATTAGACTTCACAGTTCCATGGAATGGACCAAGTCATAATTCCTATGGTGCACGCCCACATGCCCATCACCTACCATGTGCGTCACCTCCAAACTAATTACAAAACACATATTACGGGGTTTCATACCCTTAGAACCAAATTTAGAACTATTACTTACCGCAATCCGCACAAATCTCGACTCCAACACACTCTTGCCTCGTGAATCGGCCTCCAAATGCCTTGAATTTAACCACAAATAATATGATATAATCAATACGGACTAAATGAATCAATTCCACAAGTAAATACGAGATTATAAATCAAAAATCCAAAATTGGCTTAAAGCTGGTCCCTGGACCCATATCTCGAAATCAAACAAAAGTTACAAAATCTAAAAGCCCATTCCACCACGAGTCTAACCGTACCAAATTCATCAAAATGCGACCTCTATTCGTCACCCGAATCCCCAAAATCAACTCTTCAAATCCCTAGCATCAAAACCCCCAAATTTCACCTCAAAACCACATAATCTATGTGGGAACATCAATGGGGACACAAGATTATTGATAAAAAACGAGTACAAGGAGCTTACCTCAAGAATCCCCTAAAAACTCCTTTAAGGAATCGCCAAAACTCGAGCTCAAAATGTTAGAAAATGGTGAAAATCTCAGTACCCTCATTTTATATAATTTGCCCAGCAATCTCGTTCTGCGGCCAACTTAGCTGCTTCTGCGGATTTTCTAGAGCCTCTTAAGGCCCGCTTCTGCATCTTCTTCCGCACCTGCTGCCCAACCTTGCGCTTCTACGAGCAACCATCCGGTTTTTCGTAGCCCAGTTGCACTGCCCTATTCCGCTTCTGCGGTTGCCTTCGCACATGTGACCACCTGCTCACCTCCCTTCAACATCCGTATCGGCGGACCTCACCCTGTACCTGTGAGCTCACGCCTACGATCATGGCTCCACAGGTGCGGTTACACTAACATTCCTCAACATCAGCAACTTCTCCAATCCATTTCTTGATCGGTTAACTACCCGGAATCAACTCGAGGCTCCTAGGACCTCAACTAAACATACCCACAAGTCCTAAAACATTATACAAATTTAGTCAAGCCCTCAAATCACCTCAAACAACATTAAAAACACGAATCACACATAGATTCAAGCCTAAGGAACTTTGAATTTCCAATTTCTACAGCAGATGCCAAAACATATCAAATCATGTTCGGTTGACCCCAAAATTTGCACACAAGTCACAAATGACACGATAGACCTACTCCAACTTCTGAAATCCCAATCCGCCCCGATATTAAAAAGTCCACTCCCGATCAAAATTTCCCAAAAATCAACTTTCGCCATTTCAAGCCTAATTCTACTATGCACCTCAAAATCACAATCCAAACACGCTCCTAAGTCTAAAATCACCCAATGGAGCTAACGAAACCATCAAAAATCCATACCAGAGTCATTTACACGTAAGTCACCATCTAGTTAACCATTTCAACTTAAAATTTCCATCATGAGACTAAGTCTCTCAATCCATCCAGCTGAACTGTGCTGAAATCCAGAACATGAGACATATCGCCGAGAAATTTCCGGAGCATAGAAACATGAAATAATGGATGCATACTTGACAAACTAGGAGGCAAGTCTAGCTTGTGGTCCACCTCTCCAATCCTCTAAAAGTACCTCAAACGGCCCAATAAATCGAGGGCTCAACTTGCCCTTCTTCTTGAATCTCATAACACCCTTCATGGGTGAAACATTCAGCAAAACTTTCTCCCCAACCATGTAAGCAACATCACAGACCTTCTTGTCCCCATAGATCTTCTGTCTAGATTGCGCCGTGCGAAGCCACTCTTGAATTAATTCAATCCTGTCCAATACATCCTCACTAAGTGAGTACCTAATAGCCTAGCCTCACCCAACTCAAACTAACCCACCAGAGATCTACACTACCTCTCATACAAATACAGAGCCATTTGAATGCTTAACAGGTAATTATTATTGTAGGCAAACTCCGTGAGCGACAGAAACTGATCACATGAACCCCAAAAATCAATGACACAAGTGCATAGCATATCCTCCAATATTTGAATAGAGTGCTCGAACTACCCGTCCATCTGAGGGTGAAATGTCGTACTCAACTCAACTTGGATGCCCAACTCTCACTACACAGCTCTCCAAAACTAGGATGTAAACCACGTGCCTCGATTTGAAATGATGGACACTGGCACAGCATGAAGGCGAACAATCTCTCAGATGTAAATCTCAGCTAGTCGCTTTAAATAATAAGCAGTACCCACTGGAATGAAGTGCACAGACTTGGTCACCTGATCTACAATAACACAAATAGAATTAAACTTCTTCAAAGTCCATGGGAGCCCAAATACAAATCCATGGTGATCCGCTCCCACATCCACTCTAGAATCTCTAGCCTCTGAAGCAATTCACCCGATCTCTAATACTCATATTTTGCCTCCTGGCAGTTAAGACACTGAGCTACAAACCCTACTAATCCTTCTTCATTCTCATCCACCAATAGTGGTGCCTCAAGTCCTGGTACATCTTTGCAGCACCCCGATAAATAGAATACTGCAAACTGTGAGGCTCCTCAACAATAAACTCACGTAGCCAATCAACATTGGGCATACATCTGCGTCCTCAACACCCCATCATATCTAATAGTAACATTCTGGCATCACCGTGTTGAACCTTCTTCTTAAGGATAATCAAATGAGGATCATTGTACTGGCGCTATCTAATGTAATCAAATAAGGAAGACTGAGAAACCACACAAACTAGAACCCGACTGGGCTGCGAAATATCTAATCTCAAGAAATGGTTGGCCAAGTCCTGAACATCAATATCAAGAGGTCTCTCACCAACAGGAATGAATGCAAAGCCATTCATACTCACCCTCTTTCTACTCAAGGCATCGGCCACCACATTATCCTTCCTGGGATGATAACGAATGGGATACCATAGTCCTTTAGCAGATCCAACCATCTCCACTAACTCAAATTTAGATCCTTCTATTTGAACAAGTGTTGGAGACTCTGATGATCTGTAAATACCTCACAAGACACACCATTGGGATAGTGCCTCCAAATGTTCAATGCATGAATAATGGTAGCCAAGTTCGAATCATGAACATGGTAGTTCTTCTCATGAGGATTCAACTGACGCGAAGCATAACCATTTAGTCTACCCTCCTGCATCAAGACACACCCAATACCAATCCTGGAGGCATCACAATACACATTATATAAGATCCTGAAGCTGAAGGCAAAACTAAAAATGGAGTTGTGGTCAAGGCAGTCTTGAGCTTCTAAAAGCTCTTCTCACACTCATCCGACAACCTAAAAGGAGCACCATATTGGATCAATTTGGTCAAGCGCGATGGAATAGACGAGAAAACCTGCATGAAGCAACGATAATAACCAACCAACCCAAGAAAGCTCTAAATCTCCGTAGCTGAGGACAGTCTGGACCAACTATGAACCACCTTTATCTTCTTTGGATCCACCTGAATCCCCTCACCGGACACCATGTTCCCCAAGAATGCCAATGAGCTGAGTGAAAACTCACACTTGGAGAACTTGGCATAAAGCTTCTCCTCCTTCAACAACTATAACACAATACTCAAGTGTTGGGCATGCTCTTCCTGGCTACGAGAGTACACTAGGATATCATCAATGAATACTATGATAAATGGATTGAGATAAGGCTGAAATAGACTATTCATCATATGCATGAATGCTACTGGGGTGTTGGTCAGCCCAAAAGTCATCACAAGGAACTCATAATGATCATAACGGGTCCTGAATGCTGTCTTTAGAATATCCGAGTCACGAATCTTCAACTGGTGATACCTAGACCTCAAATAAATCTTGGAGAACACCCTCGCTTATTGAAGCTGGTCAAACATATCATCAATGCACGACAAATGATACTTGTTCTTGATTGTGACTTTGTTAAATTGCCTATAATCAATGCACATTCTCATAGTACCATCTTTCTTCTTCACAAACAGAATCGGTGCACCCCAAGGTGACACACTAAACCTAATAAACCCCTTATCAAGAAGTTCCTAAAGTTGCTCCTTCAATTCTTTCAACTCAGCCAATGCCATATGGTACTGAGGAATAGAAATGGCTTGAGTGCCCGACACCAAGTTAATATCAAAGTAAATATCCTTGTCGGATGGCATGCCAGACAAGTTTGCAGGAAATATATTCTCGAAATCTCGCACCACCAGAACGGAATCTACAGCAAGGGTCTCAACACCAACATCCCTCACAAAGGCCAACTAAGAGAAACAACCCTTCCCAACCATCTGCTGTGCCTTCAAGTATGAAATCACCATACTAGGAACATAGTCTACAGAACCTCTTCACTCAATCCTTGGAACCCCGGCATCGCCAACGTTACAATCTTTGTGTGACAATCCAGAACAACGTGACATGAAAACAACCAATCCATACCCAAGATCACGTCGAAATCAACCATACTAAGAAATAAGAGATAAACTTTAGTCTCCAAACCCCTAATGGTCACTACACACGGCCGATACATATGGTCCACAACAATAGTATCGTCCACCGGCATGGATACATGAACAAATGAAACTAGGAACTCACAAGACATATCTAAATACTGAGCAAAATAAAATGAAACATATGAATAAGTGGAACCAAGGTCAAATAATATAGAGGCTTCCCTTTGGCAAACTAAGACAATACATGTGATCATTTTATCTGAAGCAACAACATCTGGTCTTTTAGAAATAGCATAGAATCGTGCCTGACCACTACTTAATCATTCTCCCCTTGTAGGGCGACCTCTAGCTAACTGGGCCCTACCCTTAGCTAGCTGAGCGAGTGGTATAGTAACTGGTGCGGAAGTTGAGGCCTGAGTTCTCTACTGCACTGGACCTTCTGCATGATGAGAACACTACCTCCACAAGTCCCCAAACTCTCTGCACTCAAAGAAACTCCCTGGCACTGGTAGTGGGGACTGAAAGGAGACCCGAGCACAAGGATAACTAGTAGAAGGGCCTGGGATAGATGAGCTCTAAACTGACAGAGCACAAGACAAACTCTAAACTGGAAAGGCACTGAGAGATGACTGACCCTGATGAGAACTGTATAAACCTTGGTCGGATGATGCACCACGGTAAACTAGATGAGCCGTCTGAGAATGCCTATAAGGACGGCCTCTGCCATGGTAGAACTGACCCCCAAAAGGAACACAATTGAAACCTCCTGATCTATGGGGCCTTTTGGCCTCCCTCTCACCCCACTCATGACAGTGGACAACCTGTATCTACCGAGCAATGTTGACCACCTTATCAAACATAACACCAGACACCATCTTCTGAGTCATAAGAAACTAAAGCTGATATGTGAGGCCATCAATGAACCTCGGAATTCTCTCCCTATCAGTGGAAACCATCCAAACTCATGATGGTCCATGTCGAAAAACTTCATCTCGTACTGCATCACAAACATATCTTCTTGACACAGCTGCTAAAACTATCTGTATAGCTCCTCTCTACAAGACTGCGGCACGAACTTCTCCAAGAAGAGAACAGATAATTCCTACCATGTAAGTGGTGCTGCACCGACCGACCTACGCCTCTCATTGGCCTCCCACCATTTGAAGGGAGCTAGTGATTGAGATCCCACTGGTCTCCGAAATACCTATTGTATAAAGAATCCTCTAACACTTTTCTAAGAAACCTTGGGCATCCTCTGACTATGTCATATTGAAATATGGAGGATGGAGTCTCCCAAGTCTCTCTAACCTCCTATGCTCATCATCCGTCATAACAGGAACCACATGGGCCTCAGTAGTTATAACCATATGGGATGGTAGTGCCCCCGACATCTGGAGTCCCTACATCAGCTGCTCTTCTAGTATGCGGGCGGCTGGAGTCTAAGTAGCTCCCCCGACCTAAGAAGTGGCTGCTCCGGCTGGAACTGAGACTACCTAAGCAAGACTAGTGCACACAGTTAGAATCTGAGCCAAAGCCTCCTGAAGGCCTGGGTCAGCTGGCGGATCTGGAGGTGCTTCCCTAACTGTTGTACGATCTGCACCTCTACCCCTACCGCAGCCTCTATCGCGACCTCGGCCTCTCGCGACACTAACTAATGGTACTGGTGGCTGTCCATTATGTCTAGTAGTACGTGTCCTCACCATCTGTGAGAGAATAGAATAATAAAAGTTAAGTTACCGAAATCAACAAATACGCACGACAATAATAGAAGAATGTAAAGTTTCCTAACGGTTCGTTAGCTCCTCAAAGACTTTACTACACTTGTTCATGACTCGTGAGACCTATATAACCTAGGCTTTGATACCAACTTGCCACGACCCAAATCACAACCTGTCATGATGGCGCCTATCGTGGTACTAGGCAAGCTGACATTTAAGAATAACTCCCAGCACTTTTAACAAAAATAGAATTTTAAAGTAGTTTAAATAGAAACTTCTCTTAAACAAGATAGAAAGATCCAAACACAACGTGAAAAACTCCCAAATCGGGGTGTCATAGAGTACATGAGCATCTCAATGTCACATGTCTGGAACACACTGTCTAATATAGTGCGAAACTAAATACAATAAAAATAAAGATAGGGAAGGAGAAACAAGAACTGTGAAGGCCGGTTAGCTATCTCGAAGTCTCCAAAGGTCAAATGTGCAAAGTATCAACACCCACCGTATTCGAAAACACCTGGATTTATAAACGAAGTGCACAAAGTAGTGTAAGTACAACCGACTCAGTAAGTAGAAAGACTAAATAAATAATTTAAGATAATGACGAGTTACACAGTTATAGTGCAATTTCAATAGTTTCAATAAGGAAAGTAGGCATGCTTTCAAGTCCGACAATTTAAGTCAAATCCATTTATACATGTTAAGTTCAAGTAAAACAAGATATAGTGTCTCTCAGTGTTACGCCCCGTAATATTATGTCTCGCAGTATTATATTACGATGATGTTATGCCTCGCAGTATTAAATTACGACGATATTGCACCATATAGTATTGTACATTGAATTTGTCGTAAGGTAATTGACACCAGTCCAAGGATAAGTATATTTCGAGATTATAACGATTATGCTATTTCAATCAAGTGACGAGTAAATTCGTAAAGGTGAGACGGGAAATAAGTCAAAGAAAATAATTTTTTGTCCAAGTTTGGCATGTTGGGATAAAATACGGTCCGAGCTATAATACCTGGTATTTATGGACTAGTGACATACAAGGTATTACATGATCATGATAGTAAGGTGTAGAAGATATGTTAAAAGTAAGTGATATTTTAAGTAATTTGAGATAATTCTTAATTATTCAGGAAATTGATTAATTACCGGGTAACAGAAAACTATCTAAATACATAATAAGTGGATAAAAATTAAAACTTTGCAACCCATCCCCACGTGGCAGCAAGCCACTCTTAATCAAAATGAGTCTTAATCATAATTCATGACTAATAGACTTTTTTATGAGGTGGCAACAAATGTGAAGTTTTACACATTTACTTTAATCCTAAATAATTTTCATATCAAAGACTACAATGAGAAGTGGGAGGGCGTTAGCCATTCTGATGGGTTTCAACAAAATTTCATTTTCCAGGCATTACAATCTTAGCAATCCATATAAATTTTTAACACAATTTCTTGCCACCAATTCCTACAAAAAAATCCAACGAGAAGTATTAGAATTCTTGGCAACATAAAATTTTTGCGGTTAAACCTTTTCCAAGAATATCATACGGATTTTCCCCCTACTCGAGGTATGTTAAGGCTCTCCCTTCTTTCTTTTGGCATAATCCATACGATGTAAACGAAACGTGCAAATGCACAACGTCTATAAATGACTCTATTCATAGAAATGCTAGAGATGCTTATGTTCCTTATTCTACACGTGTCATATTATTCTATCATCTGTTCATGGGTCTCAGAAAAATACGTAAGTTAAAAAAACTACACTTTATGATATTATTCAAAGACATAATGGTCTTATGACACTCCAAGAGATTTTATTGACGTACTTCTCATGCATTGCATCCATGTACATTGAACCATGACCAGATAGCATTATATATATATATATATATATATATATATATATATATATATATATATATATGGAAAAAGGATAAGACATTATATATGCACCACCACCTGATTAGTTGGTATACGTTGATAATTTTTCCATAGTGGCTGAGATGATATGATGGGATGCCCTCAAATGCTTGATCATGTTATGAACACATGTACCTATGCACTCCATGGCATTCATACGCATATGCATGGCACTATAAGTATGTCATGATTTACATAATTATCCAGACTTACAGGTTGAGTCATTTACTCTATATTTCTTCCATGTCTGTTATGTACTTATTTATGTGCCTTGCATACTCGATACATTATTTGTACTAACATCTCTTTTGCCTGGGGACGCTGCATTTCATGCACGCAGGTCTCGATACACACGTCGAGAGCCCTCGAAGTAGGCTATCAGCTCAGCAGAAGATGTTGGTGCACTCCATTTGCTTCGGAGTTGCATGTTTGGTTAGTATGAATTAGACGTGTATTGTTTGGTATGGCAGGACTCTGTCCCCACCTTTATGAAAAATTATGTATTCTTAGAGGCTTATAGACAAATGTCATATATGTAAAAGATTGTATGGCCTTGTCGGCCTATGTTCAGTACATAAGTGGTTATTTTGGTCTTTAGGCCCGTATTTGATATGTATAAGTTTGTATTATCTCATGCTTTACTCCGGTTCATTTACCTATGATAGAATGATATAAAATATATGTTATGTTGGTACTAGGTTGAGTAAGGTACTGGGTGCGCATCGCAGCCCATCGGTTTGGGTCGTGACAAAAAGTGGTATCAGAACAGTTCTGTCCTAGGGAGTCAACAAGCCGTGGCTAGTAGAGTTTTGTTTATGGGTGTGTCGTGCACCACACTTATAAGCAGAAGGCTACATGAAATTAATACTATCACTCTTTCTTCTTACTCTAGATCGTATGGTAGAGCTTGGTTGTAAGAACTCAATTTCCTAAATTCTATCTTATTCATAGTACGAGATATGAGTACTATAAAGATAGACACCAGAAGCCTTGAAGAGATAAATATTACCTAAGTGTGGCTTATGTCCCTAGTAGAGCGAGAACGTTAAGCAACCAAAAGAGCCACTAGATGGAGCAAAAGGGCGCTAAAAGCAAACGAATGTCTGTATGAGTTTTTAGAAAAAAGTTATAGGCATAAATGTTAGCGAGAAATAAGTTCGCAACTCTAATACGATTATCAAAAGAAAAAATTTAGACCCTACAGAAATAAAACTAGTATGGATTAGTGAATAAGATAAACTAAATATGAATTAGGGATTGAGTGATTGATAATAGTCAGCATCATAAGAATTTCACAGATTGCGTTTCGGCGATACTAGAATGGATGATAGAAGAATAACCTTTAAAGGTCATTCAAGAAGTCACTTCCCTAAAAGCAAGAAATGTGAGCAAAGATAAGCTTAAGGGTCTATGTGTGCCAGTTACACCAAGTGACCTCATGAGTAAGGAATTTTGTTATAACTCTAAATCTTAGTACTCCCCTGAGGGGGAATAAGGAGTGATATTACAGTAAGTCAAAATTAAGTGGTTCTAGTAACTATGGAATGTAAAAGGAAGAATGCAATAAAAATGAGGAAGGAATGAGATTGCACTTATCCAAATCCTACAAATATGCTACAATTATAGAACATTATGCAAACACGACGTCAAGGAAAGGAAGTAAGGGTCCCTGCCAAAGACGTTATTGATAGATAAGGAGTCAGTGCGAGATGTAAGTTAAGACAAAAGAAATAATCCAAGAAAGATTACGCGGAATATTGATATGAGAATGGGCCAAAGATTAGTCAGTAATTGATTCAGGAAGAACTTAGTTATGGCTAAACAACATATTACAGATGAGTTAGAATATCATGCAAGATAAACATAGTAAAATCCAATATGGTGAATTCAGTCTTGCAGATATGACATCGTGATCCTTGAGAAATATTCCGATAGAAGTAAGGGTAGTTAAAGGTACCATATGAGTGTTACTGAAATAAAAGAGAAAGCCACTTAGAAGACAATCAAAATATCAAGTTCAAAAGCGGCCCTACAAGTACATGAGCGTAAACTACAGATAATTATAGGCAGGAAAGGACATTAATTTTTTTTTGTCAAGTATTCGGTGTAATTAGCTCGCAGCTTTACATGATCCCGAGAATCCTTCCTAAATAGTACAATGAAAGACTAGCTGAGAGGGTAAAGAAGAAAGCTATAACCTAATCTTAGTGACCTAAGGAGGAAATAGTCTTATAACAAGGTCTCACAACAATATTTTATGCACTCCAAAAGAAAGTAGCACCTTCCATGGCTAATAAGCTGCACAAAAATTTTGGCATGCATGAGAACTCAGATAAGCTAAGTATGCACGCAACACGGGGACAAAAAGACCAGGAAAAGCAATTGCTTATGTCTAAAGAAAGCTAAAATGGAACGAAAGGAATTATTCGATTCATGATCCAGATTTAGTTACATTATGGACACACTTAAGAGTTTGGAGTTTTATACATGCATCATATACAGGCATAGAAAATTCCGGTATAAGTTAAAAAACAAAGAATTGAGTCAGGTCATAGACGAATGATTGAATTATTAAAGGATTCTATCATGGATATTCCTCAGTTCCCATGAAAGGATAAACATAATAACTAATACCATGAACCGAAGATTGAGAGGTAGCTTAAGCCTACATAAAGACTGATCAGAAGGAGGAGGAAACCAAAGAATTACATCAATGAAGTAAATCAGGGATATAATTATTGGACCCAGAAATGTATATAAATAGTGTTAGAGAACATTACAGGATCACTCTTAATATCAGAGGTACAACAGAGATAGTATGACAGCCATATTCTATAACGGCCCTATGATAAAACCGATTAAAAAAGTACCAGCCTCAGAAGAAGTCAGTACGAAGCTCCTACCGGGTTGTGTATGCACCAGAGGTGCACATATCTTAATAGATCTTCAATTTATGGATGTAAATTATACCTATATGGAAGAAAGGTCATGAAAGAGATAGAAGATATGATATAAGATTTTAAGGTACGTAAGGTAAAGGTGAACAACGTACGCGATACTCAAATGTAGGAAGTTGTAAATAGTCCACAATTTGGATAGAAAGCTAAGAAGTGTAGGGATTCATTATCCAGGAATGATAGCAGTATCGTTAGTGGCATGTCTTCAAGCCTATGGTTTCTAGGTATCAAGGAGGCTATTTAAGAGAGTAAAGAAGAGATAGAGACGATGTGATGTCTAACTTGATGTTCTAGAATGACATAAAGAAATCTATGATGCAAGCAAGTTGAAGGAAGGCTACGAATAGTGTAAATAGATACATTTAGGTTACAAGCTAAAGTATAGTAAAACAACAAAGTTTTATGACAGAAGTAAGGATAAGAAAGAGTGAGTGAGAAGGTAACAAGAATGGATAAGTCCTCGGGATTAAGACCATGAAAACAAAAAGATCTAATGGTTTCCTTAAGTTATACAAAGCTCAGTATAGCCTAAATGAACTCAAAGGAGTTTAAGGTTAATAACATTTAGAAGAAATGGAATGCTGCCCTCGTAGTAGAATGAAGGTGTAATTATGATAAATAAGGATGATGTTTGGGCCTTCGATTGAGTAATGATTTGAAGAAAGGAATTCATGAATTGTATGGGATTAATTTACCTACGTACGATCAATCATATTGGAATAGTAGGAAATACGGTTATGAAAGTATATATCATCCCAAGGTGGATCTGTCTAATCATTTCAGATGTTCCCTGATAAGACGTGAGCTTTAACGGCCATGTTGCATAAGAGCTCAAGTTATCAGTGGTAGATCGTAGATCAATATTGAGGTGAATAAAAAATGGATGGATAAAAGTTATGAAGTATGAGATGAGAGTAGGTCATCATTCTTAAGATGCATTGTGGTGAAGACGCATTAAAGGACTAAGATTCAAGCATGTAGTATAAGCAACGAGAGTAACATGGTGTTGGTAGCAGATCTCAGTAATGATAAATCAAAGTAAGAATTAGGGCAGTATAATCATACAGATGGATAAACGGATATATGAAGTAAGGTATAACAATATTTGTAAGTTCAATAAGGTACTCGAGTGAAGACCTTTAATATACCCATAGATGCCTAGAGGGACGTCTTATCAAACTCTGTATATGTTTACGAAGTGAGGCACAGAGATTGACTAGAAGGTGGAGGAAAAAGGAGAAAAAAGTCATAGAGGCGCACTTGGAAGGTCAGAGTTGTACATGCTGCATGACAGAAGGTAGCAACAGTTACGACCACAAGTCGTGGTGTGTGAAAAAGGCCAGAGGTGGGAATGCCCTGGCCTTTGGATTTATTCACGAACAACTACCTAAATGTCAAGGAGAGTATTGAGGTATTCAGAAGAGCTCTAAGTTATGAAAATGATAAGAGCATCAATCAACATTCAAGGATGAATGTTCCAAAGGGGGGAATGTTTACGTCCCGCAATATTACGTCGATATTACATCTCGCAGTATTGTATTACGATGATATTATGCCTCGCAGTATTAAATTATAATGATATTGCACCCTGTAGTATTATACGTTGAATTTGTCGTAAGGTAATTGACATCCGTCTAAGGAAAATTTTATTTGGAGATTATAAGGATTATGCTATTTCAAACAAGAGATGAGAAAATTCTTGAAGGTGAGAGGGGAAACAAATCAAAGAAAATTAAATTTCGTCCAAGTTTGGCATGTTGGTATAAAATACAGTCCAAGCTATAATATCAAGTATTTATAGACTAGTGTCATACAAGGTATTACATGACCATGATAGTAAGGTATATAAGATATGTTAAAAGTAAGTAGTATTTTAAGTAATTTGAGATAATTATTAATTATGCGAAAAATTAGTTAATTATTGTGTAATATGACACTACCTAATTACCTAATATGTGGATAAAGATTAAACCTTCCCACCCCATCCCCACGTGGTAGTAAGCCACACTTAATCAAAATGACTCTTAATCATAATTCATGACTCAGAAACTTTTATGAGGTGGCAGCTAATGTGAAGTTCTACACATTCACTTTATTCCTAAATAATTTTCATA
>MU711501.1:0-13017 GCA_026770625.1 Nicotiana glauca | reverse complement strand
GGGGGGGGGCGTTAGCCATTCTGATGGGTTTTAACAAAATTTCATTCTCCAGACATTACAATCTTAGGAATCCATATAAATTTTCAACATAACTTCTTGCCACCAATTCCTACAAAAAATCCAACAAGAAGTATTAGAATTCTTGGCAATGTAAAAATTTTGCGATTCTAAAGGAGTATGGTGCAACATTTTCCAAGAATATCATATGGATTTTTCCCTACTCCAGGTATGTTAAGTCTATCCCTTCTTTCTTTTGGCATGATCCATACAATGCAAATAAAATGTGCAAATGAACAACTTCCACAAATGACTCTATTCATAGAAATACTAGAGATGCTTATGTTCCTGATTCTCCATATATCATATTATTCTATCATTTGTTCATAGGTCTTAGAAAAATACGTCAGTTAAATTTTTTTTACTTCACGATATTATTCAAAGGCATAATGGTCTTATGACACTATAAGAGATTATATTGATGTACTTCTCATACATTGCATTCATATATATTTACCCATGACCAGATGTCACTATATATGTGTATATATGTATATTATATGTATATGGGATATGGGATATGGGAAAGAGTTACGGCGTTATATATGCACCACCACCTAATCAACTGGTATACATTGATAATTTGCCCACAGTGGCCGAGATGATATGACGGGATTCCTTCATAGGCTTGACGATGTTATGAATACATGTACCTATGCGCGACATGAAATTCATACGCATATGCATGGCACTATAAGTATTTCATGATTTACAGAATTATCTAGACTTACAGGTCGAGTCATTTACTCTATATTTCTTTCGTTTCTATTATGTACTTATTTATGTGCCTTACATACTCGGTACATTATTCGTACTGATGTCCCTTTTGCCTGAGAAAACTGCATTTCATGCTCGCAGATCCCGATAGATAGGTCGAGAGCCATCCAAGTAGGCTATCAGCTCAACGGAAGATGTTGGTGGGCTCCATTTGCTTCAGAGTTACTTGTTTGGTTAGTATGATTTAGACGTGTATTGTTTGGTATGGTTGGACTCTGTCCCAACCTTTATGAAAATAATGTATTCTTAGAGGCTCGTAGACAAATGTCGTATACGTAAAAGATTGTATGGTCTTGTCGGCCTATGTTCAGTATGACAAGTGGTTATTTTGGTCTTGTCGGCCTGCATTTCATATGTATAAGTTTGTATTCCCTCATTATTTACTCCAGTTCATTTACCTATGATATAATGATATGAAAGATACGTTACGTTGGTACTCGGTTGAATAAGGTACCGGGTGCCCATCGCGGCCCACCGGTTTGGGTCGGGACACTCAAAAATTCAAAATAGTGATATATGGCAACTAAGTGCAATAATAAGGATATCAAATGCATCCTCTCAAATGCATCCTCTCAAAGCAACTATCACTCAGTCCTCCCATTCACTCCAACCTTACAATCACTCACTTCCTCATCATCACTCATTCCTCACAATCACTCATTCTTCTCAGTCGCTCGGCACTCGGCACTCGCACTCAGTAGGTACCTGCTCTTACATGGGGTATGTAAAGACTCTGAAGGGGATCTTTCAACCCAAGCGCTATATCAAGCCAATTATGGCATAAATTATTGAAACATGCTACGACATGCATCCTGATCCCATAAATCATCACAATCAGGCCTTCGTCCTTACTCAGTCGTCAACCTCTCCAATCTCTCGAGTTCTCATTATTCATGACAATCATCACTAACATCAATGATATGATGTATCAACAAGGAATAATGGACACTGCGATATGATATGCGAGTAAACCTGAGACTGAGTGCAAACAACAATTAGCAAGTAATTCAACATATAACATAGTCACTATGGGTCCCAATGGTACCACACATAGCCTGAACATGATTTACAGTCAAATTTCTATAACACGTGGAAAACATATTGCTAACAACAAGTTATTAGACTTAACAGTTCCATAGAATGGACCAAGTGACAATTCTTATGGTTCACGCCCACACGCTCGTCACCTAGCATGTGTATCACCTCCAAACTAATCACAAAACATATATTACGAGGTTTCATACCTCAAAACTAGCTTTAGAACTATTACTTACCTCAATCCGCGCCAATCTCTATTCTAACACACCCTTGCCTCTCAAATAGACCTCCAAATGCCTCGAATCTAATCACAAACAATATGATATAATCAACATAGGCTAAATGAATCAATTTCACAAGAAAAGACAAGTTTATAAATCAAAAATTCAAAATCGGCTTAAAGCCAATCCCCGGGCCCACGTCTTGGAATCCAACAAAAGTGACAAAATCCAAAATACCATTCACCATGAGTCTAACCATACCAATTTCATCAAAATCTGACCACTATTCGTCACATAAATCCCCAAAATCAATTCTCCAAATCCTATCCTCAAAACCCAAAATTTCACCTCAAAACCGCACAATCTAAGTGGGAAAATCAATGGGGAAACAAGATTATTGATAAAACACAATGAACTTGGTGCTTACCTAAAGAATCCTCTCTAAACTCCTCTCAGTAATCGCCAAAACTCGATCCTTCATTTTAAATAGTCTGCCCGGTAATCTCGCTTCTAAGACCAACTTAGCCGCTTCTACGGCTTCACTGGTGTGACTCAATTCCCGGTTCTGCGTCTTCTCTGCACGTACGTCCCAACCTTCCACTTTTACTCACTCGCTTTTGTGAGCAACCCTCCACTTCTGCATAGCCCAGGTCCACTACTCTACTTCGTTTCTACGGTCCTTATACCGTATTTGTGGTCACATAGGTATAAGATAGCCTTTGCACCAGCGACCACCTGCTCACCTTCCTTCAACATATGTATTTGCGGACCTCACCCTCACTTGTGAGCTCGTAACTACGATCATGGATCTAGAACTGCGATTACACCAGCAGCCCTTAACTTTAGCAACTTATCCATTCCAACTCTTGATCTGTTAACCACCCGGAATCTACCCGAGGCGTCCGGTACCTCAACCAAACTTACCCACAAGTCCTAAAACATTATACAAACATAGTCTATCCCTAAAATCACCTCAAACAACACAAAAAATCTGAATCACACATAGATTCAGGACTAATGAACTGTGAACTTCCAATTTCTACATTTCGAAACCTATCAAATCACAACCGATTGACCCCAAATTTTACATACATGTCAAAATAACACCACGGATCTACTCCAACTTTTGGAATACCATTCCAACCTTGATAGAAAAAATTCCACTGTAATGACCCAGGCAGTCATTTTGAGAGTAATAATCTCGATCCCCTATTCACTGCTTTCCCCATATCTTTTTCTTCATGTGTGACTTGCCGGGAGGTTCTGTTTTTGGTTTCAGAATATTTTGGGATACTTAGTCCCTAAAACGGAAGCTTAATTTCTAGGAGTTTGATCGTAGTCGGACTATGTGAAGACTACTCCGAAATGGAGTTTTTTCGGTTCTGTTAGATATGTTGGGTGATTTTGGACATAGGACAACGTCTGGGTTGTTAGGCTTGAAATAGCAAAAGTTAAATTTTTGGAAAGTTTGACCAGAAGTGTAATTTTTATACATCGGGTCGGATTCCGATTCAGAAAGTTGGAATAGGTCCGCAATGCCAAATATGGCTTGTGTGCAAACTTTAAGGTCAATCGGACGTGATTTGATAGGTTTCGGCATCGGTTGTGGAAGTTTTAAGTTTCAAAGTATATTAAGTTTGGATTGGAGGGTGATTCTTGTTTTTAGAATTGTTTGATATGATTTGAAGGCTTGACTAAATTTGTATGATGTATTAGGACTTGTTGGTATGTTGGTTAAGGTCCAGGGGGCCTCGGGTAGATTCCGGGTAGTTAAGGGGTGTCACGATCCCAGTTCACCCTCCATGAACATGTCGTGATGGAACCTAGTTCCTACAACTAGGTAAGCCTAACAATGCAAAAAATTAATATAACTTGCGGAATAATTAATTAAAACTTAATATATGTAAAATAATGACCGCATATAAGGCCGCTCGGCCTATACAACCCAAAAGAAATGCGGAAGTCTACAACTCAATCCAAAAACTCGAAAACTCACGAGAACCACAGGCTAATATAAACATAGTACGCTGCTCTAACTCCAGAATATCTAAACAACTGAGAGAAAGCAATAAACTAGATACTAAAGTTGGAATAGAATAGAGATTCCTGGTCTGCGAACGCGGCAAATATACCTCGAAGTCTTCTTGTAACTCCTCACCTCAAGGATAGTACGCCTGGGTGGAGGAATCTGGATCGGCATATAAAAAAAACATGCACAGAAGAGACGTGAGTACACCACAGCGGTACTCAGTAGGTGCCAAGCCTAACCTCGGTTAGGTAGTGACAAGGAAGGTCAGGGCCCTACTGAGATAAAACATAATAAATAGTAAGATAACGAAAACAGTTTAAATGAAGTCAACGAGAATTTAAACGAGATGAATAAGGAAGAACAGTAATAGAAAGCAAAGGTAACAATACAAGGAATACTAGCTGGGGATCTCTTGGTATCCCGACGATCTCTTGGTATCCTCATCATATGCACCAGGGATCTCTTGGTATCCCGAGGATCTCTTGGTATGCTCATCATATACACTGGGGATCTCTTGGTATCTCGAGGATCTTTTGGTATCCTCATCATATACACTGGGGAACTCTTGGTATCCCGAGGGTCTCTTGGTATCCTCAATGGGTAAGCCGGGGATCTTTTGGTATCCCAATATATATATAGAAATACATGTGCCAGGTATCTCTTGGTATCCCGAGGATCTCTTGGTATCCTCAATGAGTAAGCCGGGGATCTCTTGGTATCCCAATATATATAGAAATGCATGTGTCAAGGATCTCTTGGTATCCTCAATGAGTAAGCCGGGGATCTCTTGGTATCCCAATATATATAGAAATACATGTGCCAGGGATCTGTTGGTATCCCGAGTATCTTTTGGTATCCTCAATGAGTAAGCCGGGGATCTCTTGGTATCCCAATATATATAGAAATACATGTGCCAGGGATCTCTTGGCATCCCGCACCCTCAATCCAGAATATATCAAGTACAGGGTGATCTTCAGGGAAGTTGTCCCGTAGTCCCAAAGTAAACACACAATAACAACAACTCATAATCTCAGAATAAATGCTAAAATTAGAACAAGTAATAGTAAATTCTAGCCTAACATGCTTCACAAAGTACAAATAGTACAGTTAAACAATTAAGCAAGTAAGTCAGCTAAACATGCTTCTCTAAGCTAGCAGAGGTTTAAACTTACAGTCTAAAATGAACAAGTAAGCAGGAAATCTTAATTTAAATACTTCAAGTATAAATGGGTTTGCAACAATTAGCTCAAGTACACGCTCGTCACCCCATATACAAGGCATTCAATTACCAAATATCAAATCCCAAGGGAAAAAGTACCCCACACAAGGTTAGACAAGCTACTTACCTCGAACAAGTGTAAGTCAACCTGAAACCATGCTCTTGCCACGAGTATCCGACTCCAAATGGCTCAAATCTATTTAATTAAATTTCATATTGTAAATAATAATTCAAGTAATTAATTCTACATTTAAATTCTAAGCTAATACGCAAAATTGTGTAAAATGACCAAAATACTCCTTGAGCCCACATCTCGGAATCGGAATATTTTTATATTTTCAGAACCCTCGCACTCTCACGAGTCTAGCCATACCAAAATTATACAATTTCCATCACATTTCGACCCTCGAATTCGTGATTTTTTCTAAGAGGATTTTCTATACTTTTCCAACAAAGTTCACGGATTAAATGCCAAAACTCGTAATAGATTCAAGTTATACAACCAAAATTGAGTTATGAATACTTATCCTGTTGTTCTCTCCAAATATCTCTCGAAAAATTGCCTTATCCGAGCTCCAAACCGTCAAAAATGGGAAATGGGAACAAAGTCCCATTCCCTGAACTTAACTTTTCTGCCTAGGCCTATTTTCGCTTCAGTGATCCAAATACCGCATGTGCGGTTACCGCTTCTGCGAATTTTCTTTCGCTTCTGTGGATATCACTATTTCGCCTAGGACCGCTTCTGCGGTCAAGTTCCGTTTCTGCGGACCTCGCTTCTGCGGAAGAAGTTCGCTCCTGCGGAAATCCTCCATATGGCCAAAAACCGCTCCTACGATCAACTTCTTCGCATCTGTGGAACCGCATCTGCGCCCCCTTTTTCCGCAGATGCGGAAATACCAGATACCAACAATCACACAAGTCCAAAATTCACCCCGATGGCTATTCAAAATCACTCCGAGGCCCCTGGGACATCAACCAAGAATACCAGTACACCCTATAACGTTATTCAAACATGTTTCAATCATAAAAACACCTCAGCTAACACCAAAATCATCAAATCACATCGAATTCAAGCCTAAGTTCCTTTAAAACTTCTAAAACATGCATTCGATCAAAAACCCAACCCAAAACACGTCCGAATGACCTGAAATTTTGGACACATATCCCCAATCACCTAAGGAAGCTACAACAACTCTCGGAATTCCATTCCGACACTCAGATCAAAATCTTACCTATCAACCGGAAATCGCCAAAATACTAACTTCGCCAATTCAAGCCTAAATTAGCTCGAGACTTCTAAAATTCATTACGAACACCCGATCATCCTTGAAATCACCTAACGGAGCTAACGGAACCACTAGATTTCCATTCTGAGACCATCTTTTCATTGTTTGAACTACGTACCATTTTCTAACACTTAAGCTCTCATTCAGGGATTAAGTGTCCCAAAACTCTCCAAAACTCAACACTGAACGTCCCGGCAAACCAAAAGCGGAAATGAACTTAGGGGAAATAGTTGATAGGGGATCAGGGCGTAAATTTAAAAAATGACCGGCCGGGTCATTACATCCTCTCACACTTAAACATTCGTTCGTCCTTGAACGAGCATAAAGAACATACCTAAAGAAGTGAAAAGATGAGGGTATCGGCTGCGCATATCCCGCTCGGTCTCCCAAGTCACCTCCTTAGCTGGCTGACCCCGCCATTGAACCTTTACTGAAGCAATGCTCTTTGACCTCAACATTTTGATCTGTTTATCCAATATAGCCACTGGCTCCTCAACATAAGATATATCCTTTTCCAACCGGACTGAGCTGGAATCCAATACGTGCGATGGGTCTCCGTGATAACTCCGGAGCGTCAAAACATAAAATACCGGATGAACTCCTGCTAAGTTGGGAGGTAGGGAAAGATCATAAGCAACTTCTCCAACACGCTTCAATATCTCAAAAGGGCCAATAAACCTCGGACTCAACTTCCCTTTCTTCCCGAATCTCATAACACCCTTCATATGTGGAACCCGAAGCAGAATCTGCTCTCCAATATATAGGAAACATCACGAACCTTCCATTTCGCATAGTTTTTTGTCTGTATGAGGCTACACAGAGTCTATCCTGAATCACTTTACACTTTTCCAACGCATCCTGAACCAAGTTTGTGCCCAATAATCAAACCTCACCCGGCTCGAACCAACCCACCGGGTCTCTGGTGCGCATAATTAACCTGCTCACAGTTGGGACACCGAGCTACAAACCCGACTAGGATCTGAAAGATAAAACCTCACAACTGGCTGGTCAAGGCTTGAACGTCCATAGCCATAGGTCTATTGATATTGGTAGGTAAGCCAAACTTCCCAAACTCTTTGCCCGGCGACTCAAAGCATCGGCTGCTACATTAGCTTTGCCCGGGCAATATAGGATAGTGATTTCATAATCCTTCCGCAACTCTAACCACCTTCTATGGCGCAAATTTAGATTCTTTTGCTAGAACATATGCTACAAACTCCGGTGATCAATATAAATCTCACAAGGCGCACCGTACAAATAATGCGGCAGATCTTCAAGGCATGGACAATAGCAGCTAACTCGAGGTCATGGACAGGGTAATTCTTTTTATGTATCTTCAACTGTCTGGATGCGTATGCAATTACCCTACCATCCTGCATCAAAACCGATCCAAGGCCAACCCGTGAAGTATTACAATACATTATATAAGACCCCGAACTAGTAGGCAATATCAAAATTATGGTCGTAGTCAAAGCTGTCTTGAGCTTTTGAAAGCTCGCCTCACACTCCTCTGTACACTGAAATGGAGCACCCTTATGAGTCAATCTAGTCATAGGAGCTGCAATCGATGAAAACCCCTCCACAAAACGACTGTAGTAACCCATCAAGCCGAAGAAACTGTGAATCTCTTTAGCTGAGGAGGGTCTAGGCGAACTCTGCACTGCCTCTATCTTCTTCGAATCCATCCGAATCCCTTCACTCGATACCACGTGGCCTAAAAATGCCACAATATCCAACCAAAACTCACATTTTGTGAACTTTGCATATAACTTCTTCTCTTTCAGGGTCTGAAGCACTGTCCTCAAGTGCTGCTCATGATTCTTCCTGACTCTGGGAGTATACCAGAATATCATCTATGAAAACAACCACAAACGAATCGAGATATGGCCTGAACACATTGTGCATCAAATGCATAAAGGCTGTTGGGGCATTGGTCAGCCCAAATGACATAACAAGGAACTTGTATTGACCATACCGAGTCTTGAAAGCGGTATTCGGGATGTCTTGCTCCCGAATCTTCAACTGATGGTAACATGAACGCAAATTAATTTTTTTTAAAACATCTGTGCGCCCTGAAGCTGGTCAAATAAATCATCAATATGAGGTAAAGGATAACGGTTCGTCACTGTAGCCTTATTCAACTGGAGGTAATCAATACACATACACATAGAACCATTCATTTCCTTCACAAACAAGACAGGAGCACCCTAAGATGATACACTAGGCCGAATAAAACCCTTATCAAGCAAATTCCTGTAACTGATCCTTCAATTTAACTGAATGTTTTACCTCATCCTTAGTTCATAACCTTAGGACAGGACCCAAACTTCAAAATCTGGCATTCGTCATAGGACCCGAATTCCATATCATCACACTGCATTAGTCTTAATTTAACACACTTCGACTTTTAATAGCGCTTAAATACTTCGAAATTGTTTTCTTCAGGATGTTACATTCTCCCCCACTTAGGTTCATTCGTCCTCAAATACACAATGTAGCTTATATCTTTCTTCACATATCTAAATGTCTCAAACTCCCAAATTTTTCAGAAATTTTGGCAGAGCCTCCCTTGTAATTTGGCCTATCCACCTGCTAGAGTAACACCAAAACAGCTCTTAACAACACATCCACAACCGAATGAAACACCACAATGTATATATCAATAATACTAATATCTGCATTACAAACATCACATTATCATAATGATATCTGGACATGAAACACATCATCTGTATGCCCATAACCTCGTCTCTGGTCGTAATAGCTGTTCATAAATCACAACATTGCCAATTAGCCTTATGTTAACAAAAATCTCATTTCAGACCTCTGCTTTACTCACAACGAGGAATGGAGATCTCATAATTACTTACTCGATTAACGAGTCACATTTATCTCCACCTAGGCGCTTATCTCATAGGCTAAAACTCCACGTTTACAATACAAAAATGGCTGAATATGAATAGAAAATATACAAGAATTGTCAAATAAGCCTAGTAGGCATGACTCCCATTTAAAATATAGTACAAAATTTTAAATTTCATAAAAGGAGAATTTTAAACACACAAACTTTTCAACACCAGGACCTTGTCCTTATATAACATCCACCGCAGCTTGTAGCTCAGTTTAAAATATTTCACATTATTTAAAAAAAATTGAGGATCTCATCCTCAACTCTGAATCACAAGTATTTGCGCATTGTGCCAACTGAAATTTTTCATTTCCTTTCTTTCTTCTTTTCAATAATTTCCGTTAAAGAAAATCGCAACATATAATGAACCCTCATACCAATAGGGCATATAATTGACAATTGAAATTAATTATCCTAAAATCACATCCAAACCCACTATAGTAAGTAATAGAAAGTCACTTTTAGCCTCATATATATTCTTAGTGACCAACACGTAATGATAGGGATAGCTACCTCCATATAATAGCCCAACGTAAGTATTCACATAAGTAGATTTCAGAATTACGAGGCTCACTCATAAGTGGAGCATATTAAGAGGACTCGCCTCAATTTTAAGAATCAAATCAAATTAAGGGAAAAAAGAAAAAAAATCCTTTTTATAACATTCAGAATTGTACTTGTAATGACACCATCTGTCGTAGTGGCCTCAGCCACATTATAGCAATTATATCAATGGGTCGGGCATCCACCTCTTAGGTGCCACCTACCCGTTTGTTCTCCATATCTAACTTGTAGCATAATTAGATTAGTAACTATAATAGAGTGTGTTGACTGTGTGTTCTGATGAAATAGATTTCTCCCATGAGAGTGACCTGATTAACTGGAGCACTACGAGTATTCTGAAATTGTTTCAATTTTGCTGCTGATACTGAAATGTAAAATTATTATAGACATAGGAATATCGAAAGTCCCAACATCATCCCATACAAATCTCAGCTCTTACTCATGTACAAGTTTCAGAGAAATTTTTGAATACCATATAAATATATCTCAGGTCAAATCCGATATGACACATGACCCACAATTTGATTGTTAATAGTGGACTCCCTTCACTTTGTTGCAAAGCCATAAGATACGTCCCGATACTCCATAATACTAATCCTTATCGCCCGTACGTCACCATCATAAGACACCTCAAGTCGTTCGTTTGGCACATGTCATTCTTTGGATAGTTAAACTCACTCCCTCCAATATCTCGGTTGTTAGTTGTACCCTTCACTAAATAGACATCTCATACGAACCACATAGTCTCTATTACCACCAACTATCTTTAGATATACATCCACCTCGTGACTCTACCATTACTGCGATGATTAGGCAATTAAGTAAACCTTTTTAAGACCGTACTTATCAACTAGATGTCAGAACCTATTGCACCCCATGTGCACAATTGAATAATCTCTCAATACTTCTGCATTATCGATATAGATGACATGCGGTAACAATGGTTGAGAAAATTCTTGGCTCCCTCATAATCCTTCTGTAGCACCACGAACCGTCGACACATAATTGATACCGAGTGCACAAATTTCAATATATGAGTGGATGCAAAAAAACATATGATATAGGCTCCAAACCAAATAAATGGCGCATGATGAGGAATGAAATGAAGTGAAATTTTCCTAATGGTTACATAGCCTCTCGTAGATAAGTACAGACGCGTCCGTACCGATCAGCGACCCTCTAATAAATCGGCATATGTTCCATGACTCCTATGAACCTAGAGCTCTGATACTAACTTGTCACAACCCCAGTTCACCCTCCATGAACATGCCGTGATGGAACCTAGTTCCTACAACTAGGTAAGCCTAACAATGCGGAAATTTAATATAACTTGCAGAATAATTAATTAAAATTGAACATATGTAAAATAATGACTGCATATAAGCCCGCTCGACCTGTACAACCCAAAAGAAATACAGAATTCTACAACTCAATCCCAAAACCCGAAAATCACGGGAACCACAGGCTAATAGAAACATAGTACGCTACTCTAACTCCAGAATATCTAAACAACCGAGAGAAAGGAATAAACTAGATACTAAAGCTGGAATAGAATAGAGACTCCTGGTCTGCGAACGCGGCCGATATACCTCGAAGTCTCTGTGTAACTCCTCGCCTCAAGGATAGTACGCCTGGGTGGAGGAACCTGGATATGCATATGAAAAAAACATGCGCAGAAGGGGCATGATACACCACAACAGTACTCAGTAAGTGCCAAGCCTAACCTCGGTTGGGTAGTGACGAGGAAGGTCAGGGCCCTACTGAGATAAAACATAATAAATAATAAGATAACGGAAACAGTTTAAATGAAGTCTACAGTGAGAATCTAAACTAGATGGATAAGGAAGAACAGTAATCGAAAGCAAAGGTAACAATATATGGAATACTAGCTGGGGATCTCTTGGTATCCCGAGGATCTCTTGGTATCCTCATCATATGCACCAGGGATCTCTTGGTAGCCCAAGGATCTCTTGGTATCCTTATCATACTGGTCTCTCTTGGTATCCCGAGGATCTCTTGGTATGCTCAATGGGTAAGCCGGGGATCTCTTGGTATCCCAATATATATAGAAATACATGTGCTAGGGATCTCTTGGTATCCCGAGGATCTCTTGGTATCCTCAATGAGTAAGCCGGGGATCTCTTGGTATCCCGAGGATCTCTTGGTATCCTCAATGAGTAAGCCGGGGATCTCTTGGTATCCCAATATATATAGAAATACATGTGCCAAGGATATCTTGGTATCCCGAGGATCTCTTGGTATCCTCAATGAGTAAGCCGGGGATCTCTTGGTATCCCAATATATATAGAAATACATGTTCCAGGGATCTCTTAGAATCCCGCATCCTCAACCCAGAATATATCAAGTACAGAGGTATCTTCTGAGAAGTAATCCCGTAGTCCCAAAGTAAACACACAACAACAATAACTCATAATCTCAGAATAAATGCTAAAATCAGACTAGCACAGGTTTAAACTTACAGTCTAAAATGAACAAGTAAACGGGAAATCTCTGTCACACCTCCTTTTGGCGCTACCGCACCCCGCGAAGGGCGTGGTAAATGGAGTTTTTCCAATTAAAGGACAATCGAAACGGGATTTATTTATTTAATTCAGAGTCGCCACTTGGGAGATTTATGGTGTCCCAAGTGACCGATTTGAATCCCGAATCGAGCAAAAAGTTGACTCTATTTAACGGTCCGCGAACCAGAAATCCGGATAAGGAATTCTGTTAACCCGGGAGAAGGTGTTAGCTATTCCCGAGTTCCGTAGTTCTAGCACGGTCGCTCAACTGTTATATTTGGCTAAATTATCTGATTTTTATACATGTTAAATCCATGTGCAAATTTTAACTTTTAAACGCTTGTGATTATTATTATTTTATAAGAATTGCAACGTCATGAAAATGTACCTCGGACC
>MU711499.1:105272-126114 GCA_026770625.1 Nicotiana glauca | reverse complement strand
ATATATATATATATATAAACCAATTATAAACTAAATAACTAATTATGTCATGTGACATTTGTTTAGGTTGCCACTTGGCTTAAGGAGAGGGCTTTTTCCTCTCCTTTTAATAATATATAGATATTTAAATTTAAAAATAATAACCAATAACTAATTATAAACTAAATAACTAATTATGCTATGTGGCATTTTTTTAGGTTGCCACTTGGCTTAAGGAAATGGTTCTTCCCTGTCATTTTAATAATATATAGACTGTTTTTCTTTCATTTAACTTTTTTCCCTTACACCATTCTTCTTTCTTCTCTATTTTACAATCTCACCATTAGTGGTAGCACTCTTCCTCTGTATATTCCAGCAATTTTCTTTCATTTTTCTTCTTCACTAACAGATACACCCTCTAAATTAAAGAACCATTACAGTTACGCGATACTAACTCCATTCCTCTTTCATTACCAAAGAATTTTCAATTGCAAAATGATGTTGAACTTCAAGAACTATGGCTAAGTGAAAATATTGGTGGAAGCTCAAGAAATAATGAAACACATTGTGTTCTCTGCTAAAAGCGACGGTGGAAGAATCAAAATTATAGAACAACAAACAGGTGAAAATCATTTCTCTGTGTATGTGTGTGTGTTTTTTGTGAAATCTGTTTATTTTGATGGATGGAGGAGGAAGACATGTAAGGTGTTTGTCTATTGTGATCTTCTAGTGGTAGTTTTGGTGGCTGTAATAGCGATGAAGTTGTTGTTGGAATTCTACAGTGGTTATGGAGTAAGCACTGAGCAGTGGCGGATCCACACTACAGGCACTTGCACCCATCATGTTTGGAGCCATAAGCTAGTATTTCTATAGTATAATTTTGTGAAGATTTTGACGTGTAGTGCAATGTGAACCCATGGTCAAAAATTAGTGTTGGGTCCTATGTTCAGATTCTTCGGCCACATATGTTATTTTTGAAGGTTTCTTAATGGTGGAAACCGAAAGAGTTTAATTCATAAGTGTTTACCGAATAGGCTGGATTGGGCTGGCTATGAGAAGAAACGGATTTTTACCTATCTATACTATAATAGAAACCTATTTACTACTTTTATTTAGGCTCTTTATTAATTACTTTATATACCTATATTTGCCAGTTTTATATCAAATATTAAAAAAAGAGGAAATGAAATATAACTTAAATAGTGGGTATCAGTTACACAAAATATCCTACATTTAAGATACCCAAAATCAATACTAATCCAAAATTCCTTCACAGTAGGAAACCCATCCCAAAATCTATCACCTCTTTTTGTAATTATCCTAAGTAACAATCCCAATTGATACCCATAATCTTTCTAACTCAAAAATCTCGCTTACTCCTCTTCCATTGTTATACCCCCAAAATTGCAAAAGAAATTTGAAGATTTACTCTACAATCAAGTTTTGGGTAAGCTTCACTCTATATTAAAGTTGGTTTTAGGTTGAATTTCATAATGAAACTCGAGGAAGATGAAGTTTCGAAATTGTATTACGATTGTATGATAAACGTATCATAATTGTATCTGAGTTATATTTGATACATCAATACCTAAGACAATTATGATACAATATTAATACTGTTAAAATACAATATTGTATTGTACTTTAAGTTTAGAGTTGGTTCTAGGTGGATGTTTTAAATTGAAACTTGAAAAGATGAAGATCAAAGTTGTATTACCAATTAGAATCTATCATAATTGTATCGCAATTTGTACCTAAAACAATACATGATACAATACTAATACAAGTATAATACTATATTGTATCAGTTTAAGTTTAGAGTCAGTTTTAAGTTGTATCATAATTATATCGGAATTGTGTAAAAATTCTTTCAGGATTGTATCAAATTTGTATTTGAATTATGAGCAGTTGTGAGATCGTGACGAATTTCACAGTTTGTATCACAAATATATAATAATTATATATTAATTTATTAGTACTGTATCAGATTTTATTTTAGATATTAATGTACCACCTACAAGTTATATACAATTATGATACAATTATGTTTTGCGTATTGATGTATTTGATACAATTTAAATACAATTATTATACATTTGTCATACAATTTCTGAATATTTCTTCATTTTCAGTGTTGTCTGGCATTGGTAGGAAGAGAGAAGATGGAGATCTGGGCGTACATTAAGGAATTTTTCAGAAAAAAATGAGAGATAAGAGGAGAGGGAAAAGAAAGGGGAAATGATATGATTGAATCCCTTAATTGAAGGCACTAATAATTGGGTGAGAGCATTTTTAGGAGCAATCTACATAATTTGTAAGAAAAATCTAGATATTTATTAAAAATTACAAAACATAGAGAACATTGGTAAATAAATTTCTAATATAGTATAACTAGGTAAAAGTCCCAAAAAAGTAGCCTGTCATGTTAGTGGGCTGGCATACCAGGCTGGATAATTTTGGGTTCTAGTGGTCCTATCCTGGTTCGAGCTTATCCAGTTAGAACCGGGCCAATTTTTTTTTATGTTTTCTTGTTCAATGTAATTGATATTTAAGTGTTTGAAAACTTCAAAATAATAAAATAAGTATTTTAAAACATAAAATTAAACTTTTAAACTTTAAAGTGTTAAATTTAAAATTTGAAAATTAAAATATAGTGGCTACATAAAATTATTTAATAATACCAATATGTAAGTATCAAACTACAAAGACTTTCATTTCATAATAATACTTAAAATTAACTTGCAAGTTCTATTTTTAATTTTTAATTTTTGAAATTAAAAATTAAAAGTTTACAATAATTAAAATTTTAGTATTTACTATTTCCAATGCCAATAAGAGCAAGTTGTCTACTAAACTAGCACATTAAGCTTAAATAAGTCTAATAAATTTAAAATAACACAATTTATCTCAAATCAACTTAAATACGAATTCCTGGAAGACGCTCAATACAACCCTTGATATGACTCCTTAAACCATATGTGCCCTCCCTCTTTGGATGGATATTAAAGACCCGACCACAATTCTTGCACTCTACTTTGCGAACTTCTTCACTTTCTTCTACCACCTTAAAGTATTCCCAAACATGTGAGTGCACTCTAGAAGTACGTGTAATGTATGGACCTTTCCAATTCTGGAACCAATTTTTCTTCAGTTGTTCAAACCCTTTGTTTTATTTCCTTAAACTTATCTTCTTTGCATTTCGACTCTTGATTTATTATTTTGAAGTCTGACAGCATTTTGGGATCTGGGCATGAAGTCCGCAAGCATGTCATGTTATTGAAATCTGTATTTTAACAGAACTGAAAAGAGAATAAGAAAAATGACAAGATTAAGAAAAGAGACATTCCTGGACAATGAAATATTAATTTCATTTGATTTTTGATTTTTTAATTTTTTTAATTTTGAAGATAGAAGGGTTTATATAAGAAAGTAAGACAATAAAATAAAACATCCGGATCACACCTTGAGATAATCCGGATGCAAAAAGGACAGCAAGATTGGCTACCGAGACTCCCATCTGATGGGGAACTTTCATGCTTGGCGACCATTTTGTGGCTTTCCTTCTATCTCGGAAATGGCTGCAATGGCCTTCAGTGCTGGATCAAATTCCTCATCTTCACAAATCATTCTGACTATTGGCCCATTTTTGTGGGCAGGCAATAGATTGTTCATCACATCAGGAGTTTCTTCATCCCGAAAAATGATTCTTTCAGCTTCTATGAAGTCTTCAACTGCCTTCTAGTCCAACAGTCCTTTGTACTGTGTCTCACTGCTTCAGAGTGGTATTCACATCTAGTATCGGCTTGGTGCGAGGGCGACTCAGGGTTTTGGCTGGTTTGGGGCCACTGGCTGCAGCAGACCTCGCCTGACTAGCTTTTGGAACAAGCCCGAGTATAATTCACCAATAGGGAGTGAAGTGATTCCTTTTAAAAGGCTCTTTTGGGCGAGGATTGTACTGGGGAACATTTGATTGTGGATTACATGGAGCTTGGTAAGGATGGGCATTTCTAGGAAGTGGAGCTTGTTTTTTTGTATAATGTTATGGCAATGGGTAGGGTTGCGCGTTCATCACCGCATAGGGGGCGGTGCCACGGCATAAGCATCATCTTGAAGGGGAGAATAGTGTGGTGGGACAATAGGAGGTACATATGATTGGCTGAATGACCTGCGGGTCCCCCTCGAGCTTGAAACCATCATCGCTCCCTCTTCAAACCCATTTCTGTTCATCAAAACCTCCAAACCATTCTAAGCAGCCTGTGATGTGGCCTTAAAGGCAGTATGACTCAAGATTCGACCCGTTTTTAAACCATTTTCAACAAGTTCCCCAATTTTGATAGCCTCAGCAAATGGCTTACCTACATCAGACATTATGTTCTAGAAGTAGTTAGCCTCTTGGGCCTGTAGAAAAATCGTGACCATTTCAATTTCATCCATTGGAGGCTTTACCCTGGCAGCTTTCTCATGCCATTTGACAGCATATTCGTGGAAGCTTTTCGCGGTTTTCCTTTTCAAATTGGACAAAATGTTTCTGTTGGGAGCGATGTCCATATTATATTAGAATTGGCGGACAAAATCTCGGGCCATATTGTCCCATACGTGCCAATGGGTAATTTCTTGATCTGTATACCACTCAGAAGCGATCCCGGTGAGGCTTTCCCCAAAATAGGCCATTAGCAACTCCTTTTTTCCACCGACACCCCTCAACTAGTTACAGTATCGTTTTAGATGAGCGACCGTGTCTCCGTGCCCGTTATACTTTTCAAATTTTGGCATCTTGAAGCCAGCTGGCAAGTGGACATGGGGAAACATACAGAGGTCAGAGTATAAGACACTCTTTTGGCCACTCAAACCTTGCATGTTTTTCAGGCTTTTTTCCAGGCTCTTCATCTTCCGAGCAATTTCCTCTTGCTCGGGATTTTTAACAACCTTTTCTTGCTCCACGGAGAGATCATACTGCAGAGGTTGAGTGAAAAAGTACGAGGCTACATATGTTATTTCTGATTGAAGCTGCGGATCCTGAAAGGTGAACATTGGAAGCGGTGCCCTTGGAACTGGTGCCTGGTGATGAACCACAGAAGGCATGCCAGGATCATTGAAGGTCATTAGAGGGTGCCCGCAGGGGATGAGCGGGTTGGGCACAGGGGCATTGGTAACCTTACCTGACCTGGGGATCAATTCAGGGAACCCAGGGATTGCACTTGGCGGTTCCCTATCATTAGACCAGGCGTCTCACATTTCCAATATGTAGAGACGCAGCATTCTATTCTCTTCAACAACTGCTGATTCTAGCTGCAGAATAGCCGATGCCGGGCTATCCTCAGGACCGATGATTGGTAGATTGCTTGTGGAGGTCATATGTTCCTTTGGATCTTGTGAAGCAGGGGAGGCTAGACTACCAACAAAACCAACCACCAAAACCTGACTTTTGCACATCGAAAAACCTTGTTAGTTTTGAAAAATTTAACATACAAGAAATCGTACATTGGGATACAATGCACCTAATAGTTAAATGCTCTACCATGTATTTGAAAGGTTGCATGTTTCATCCCAGCCTTAACTAACTTTTTCAGTATGGACCTCTTTTCTTCATCATTGTTTCTCTCTAATCACTCTTGATTTTTGTTTTGTTTTCGCCGCTCTTTCAATTTTTGGCACTTTTTTATCTCTTTTTGTTTGTCACTCTTTTATTTCTTGTCACTCTTTTTTCTCCTTTTTTTCACTATTTTTCTTTTCCTCTTTTTCACTCAATTTTTCTTTCTCTTTTTTTTTTCAAGTTTATTTTTTCACTCAATTTATTTGTAGCTATGATCGAATCTGATGGGGATTGCCTACGTATCATGACCCCGCATGAATTAGATCTTGCGTAGTTCGGAAGATCGAGAATAGAGTAAATAAACTAACTCTTTTTTTTATTTAATAAAACTCAGACCATGAAAGCTTTAAGGCAAAAGAAAAACATTTTTGATTTTTTAAATTTTTTTCTTCTTTTGGAATTTTCTAAAAAAAAAATACTTCAAAAAAGAAGAAAGGTGTCACGACCCATTTTGCCTAACTAGGTCATGATGGCGCCTAACACCACAGTTAGGCCAGCCAACTGCGGAAGTTTTGATTAAGTCTCGATTATCAATTAGCCAACCAAATATACTAGTGTTTTCAAGTAAATAAAAGAAACTAGCAAGATCATACAGTACTAACATATTCATACATTCTCAAAAATAAAGGTTCTCTACAGTGTGTGTCAGAACCCGGTTTCACTAGCTACGGGCGACCAGTAGAGTATTAACAAAAATATACAAAATATGGTCCTACTGTCTGAATCAGAATAGACAGAAAATCATAAATACAGGAAAAGAACTCCTTCAGCTGCGAATCGGTATGAGGGAGAAGGCAGCTCACCGTAGAAGTCCCAGAAAGTGCTCACTGATATGCACCCGAGTGATGTCCGGATCCACCTGGCTCAAACCCTGTACATTAAAGTATAGAAGTGTAGCATGAGTATGTAAATAATGTGTAATCAGTAAGTATTCCGTCTAATCTCGAAGAAGTAGAGACGAGAGGCCGACTCGATACTTACTAATGTCAATTAGTATATATACAAATACACAAGTGTGAATATAGCATGATTAAACAAAGAATTTACAAGTAATGGCAGGTTATAACATGTAGGGTAAGTCCAGGATGCTTCACATCAAATTTTATCATTTATCACGTGAAAAAGTGGCAAAAATAAAGCATATATATATATATGCTTTTCCGCAATTTACATGCGCACAAAATACCGAGGCGACGGCCTGAACCAACATAATTAAATGTGCACTTGCCGAGGGTCGACGGCGCGCCTATAGATGCATCTATTCATACTGAGGCGATCGGCCCGAGCAACAATTAAGGATAATATATATATCAAGTTCACATTAAATGACACATAGGTAGTCAAAATATCAAATCAACGCAATTCGATTTATAGAATTAAACTCATATTCTCCTTTTTAAGTCTCTAATAAATGCTAGGTGTTCAAGTCAACAATGTACCACAAGAACATATTTAATAGGCATGATATAGGTCCTAAGCTACCTGAACATCTAATATAGTAGCCGCTACGCACGGGCTCTCGTCACATAACGCGTGCGTAGTCCCCGCATTTAGCAACAAATACTCAACACGAAACCTAGGGGGACAATTCCCTCTTACAAGGTTAGAAAGGAGACTCACCTCGCTCCGAAGCGCGCCTTCAACCACAAGACTAGGCTCCAAGCTCAATTCGAAGCCGAACAAGCACCAACTAGTTTAAATAAGGCAAGAGCAAATCAATAATTGCTCACAAGGTTGAATTCTAGCTAATTAAATGATTTCCCAACCTTTCCCGCAAGTTTACTAAATTCCGACCCCGGGCCCACGTGCCCAAATTCCGAGATTTTCCGAGGAAATTATTCTCTATAACCTAAGGATTACCAATATGTAAAATTTAGTTCATAACGCAACTAATTAGGTGGTTAAATCATAGTTTTTCTAAAACCCTAGGTCTAGCCCAAATCCCTTGATTTTACCCAATACTTGGTGTTAAATCTACCCTATGTTTATGTATTTGAACTAAAAATGAGTGGGGATTACTTACCTCAAAATGTTATGCTGAAACTTCCCCTTTTGAATCACCAAAATCGCCCTAGAGTTGAGAGAGATATGGGGAAAATGGGCTTAAGATCGAATTAAATGATACACTGACCCCCCTGTGATTTTCGCTTTTGCGGAAGAAATCCCGCTTCTGCAGGTTCCGCTTTAGCGGACCTAGGACCGCTTTTGCGGAAATGGGCCAAAAGAGACTAGGCCACTTGTGCGGTCCAGAACTCGCTTCTGCGAGTCCGTATAAGCGGAAATAGAACCGCTTCTGCGGTTTGGACTTACCGCTTCTGCAGTCTTGGGGTCCGCTTCTGCAGTTTCCCCTGGGCCTGGCCCCTTCTGCTTCCACGATTATAGGACCGCTTCTGCGGTCTCGCTCCTGTGGTCCAAGAGCCGCAGAAGCGGTTATGACAGAAGCAGCAGATGTTGCTCCCTTTTAAATTTCTCGCTTCTCTAGAACCTCGACCATTTGACGCTCGGGGCTCCCCAGCCCCACCCAAGCATACTGACAAGTTTGAAATCACGAGGCGGACCTAGTCGAACCTCCGGAACACCCAAAACATTATTAAATCATGGAATGGGACCCCAAAACCAATTAATTAGATCTAATGAACTTCAAATTCTTAATTTCCTACCAACGGGTCAAAAAGCCCTTAAACTACTCGAATTGACGTCAAATTTTACGGGTAAGTCTTGTATGATATTTCAGACTCGTACCAAGTGTCGGAATCGAAATCCGACCCCGATACCTATAAAACAATAATTTCTTAGTTTATTGAATTCATTGAAACTTAACTTAACAATTTTTACGAAAAATTCCATTACTTGGGCTAGGGACCTCGGAATTCGATTCCGGGCACAGGCCCAGGTCCCATATTTTTCCACGGACCCTCAAAAATTTCCGGATCGTGATTCCATGTCTGTTTTCCCAAAATGTTGACCGAAGTCAGACTTGGCCTTTTTGAAGATATGAAATGAAGCGAATAGGCTTATTCTTGCCCGAAATTCTTCTAACTTCCGAACCACCTGCCCCTGCAGGTCATAATTCAGTTAAAGCAAATGTGGAAAGGATTATTTAAGGGAACGGGGTTCAAGAATGCAAAATGACCGGTCGTGTCGTTGCAAAAGGAGACTCACCTCACTCCGAAGCGCACTTCCGATATCAAGAATAAGCCCAAACCCTCAATTTGTAGCCAAACGAGCACCAACTAATTAAAATAAGCAAGAACTAGTCAATAAGAGCTTACGAGGTCGAATTCTAGTTAGTTAAACAATTTCCTAACCATAAATACGAGTTTCCTAAATTCCAACCCCGGGCCCATGTGCCCGGATTCCAATATTTCTCGAAGGAAGTTGTTCTCTATTACCTAAGGATCACAAATACGTGATTTCAAGTTCATTTCTTGGTAAATTATAGGATTAAATCTTACTTTTTACTAAACCCTAAGTCTAACTCTAATCTCTTGATTTTTACCTAATTTTAGTATTAAATCTACCTAATGTTCATATATTTGAACTAAAAGTGAGTGAGAATTACTTACCTTGTGATGATATGTGGAAACTCTCTCTCTGAAATCCCCAAGATCGCCCAAAATTTTTAAAGAAATGTGGAAGAAATGAGATTGAGGTCATATTAAATGAGCTTCTATCCCCAGCAATTTTTGCTTCAACGGAGAGAATCCCGCTTTTGCGGAAAAGGGCCAAGGGGGCATGGGCCGCTTCTGCGGTCTCGAACTCGCTTCTGCAGGTCCGCTTAAGCGGAAAGCCCATCGCTTCTGCGGTTATGGGCCTAGGGCGGATGGACCGCTTCTGCGGTCAGGGGTCCGCTTCTGTGGTTTCCCCTAGGCTTGGCCCCTTCCGCTCTTGCGATAAAACGACCACTTCTGCTGTCTCGCCTCTGCGGTCCAAGAGCCGCAGAAGCGGTTATGATAGAAGCAGCATATGAAGTTCTTTCCCATGTTTTCAACTTCACTCGAACCTTGACCATTTGACGCTCGGGGCTCCCGAGCCCCGCCCGAACATACCGACAAGTCTAAAATCACGAGGCGGACCTACTCGAAACCTCGAAACACTCAAAACAACGCTAAATCGAGGAATCAACCCCCAAAACCAAATGAATCAATTTATCGAACTTCAAGTTCTTAATTCTCCTTCAACGGGTCAAAATGCCCTTAAACTACTCGGATTGACACCAAATTTTACGGGTAGGTCTTAGCTGATATTTCGGACTTGTACCAAGTTTCGGATCGAAATCCGAACCCGATACCTATGAAAACAATGATTTCTTCGTTTATTTAATTCTTTGAAACTTAAACTTAACAATTTTACATAAAAATTCATTACTCGGGCTAGGGACCTCGGAATTCGATTCCGGGCATACGCTTAGGTCCCATATTTTCATGTGGACCCTCAGAAATTGTCAAATCATGATTCTGGGTCCATTTCCCCAAAATGTTGACCAAAGTCAAACTTGGCTTTTTTAAAGGAACTTAAAGAAGCAACTAGGCTTAATCTCGCTCAGAACTCTTCTAACTTCTAAACCACCCGTCCCCGCAAGTCATAATTTAGCTAAAACAAGTGCGGAAAGTATTATTTAAGGGAACGGGGTTCGAAAATGCAAAATGACCAGTCGGGTCATTACATTCTCCACCTTTTAAACTAACGTTCGTCCTCGGATGAACATAGAAAAGTACCTGGACTGCTGAATAAGTGGGGATATCGACTCTGCATGTCCTTATCGGACTCCCAGGTCGCCTCCTCGACCGGTTGGCCCCTCCAATGGATTCTTAGCACAGAAATCCTCTTGGAACTCAACTGGCGGTCCTGTCTATCAAAAATGGCAACTGGCTCCTCCTCATAGCCCAAGCTCTCATCTAACCGAATGGTACTGAAATCCAACACATGCGAATAGTCGGCTTGATACTTCCGGAGCATCGATACATGGAAGACTGGATGAACTCCTGAAAAATTGGAAGGTAAAGCAAGCTCGTAGGCAACCTCCCCAACTCGCCTCAACACCTCAAAGGAGCCAATAAACCTTGGGCTCAACTTGCCCTTCTTTTCGAATCTCATAATGTCCTTTATGGGCGCAACCTTCAAGAGAACCTTCTCGCCAAAAATAAATAATACATCACGCGCCCTCTGATCCGCGTAAATCTTCTGCCTGGACTGAGCTGTGCGGAGTCTCTCCTGCATCAACTTTACCTTTATCCAAGGCATCCTGAACCAAGTCTGTACCAAGCATCCTAGCCTCACCAGGCTCAAACCACCCGATCGGAGAACGACGACGCCGACCATATAATGCCTCATACGGGGCCATCTCTATGCTGGACTGATAGCTGTTATTATATGCAAACTCCGCCAAGGGTAAGAATTAATCCCACTGCTCTCCAAAGTCAATCACGCATGCTTTAAGAATATCCTCTAAAATCTGAACTGTCCGCTCCCACTGCCCGTCGGTCTGAGGATGGAATGCCGTGCTAAGCTCCATGCGGGTCCCCAACTCACTCTGAACAGCTCTCCAGAAATGGGAAGTGAACTAAGGGCCTCTGTCAGATATGATAGAGACCGGCACACGGTGCAACCTCACTATCTCCCGAATGTAAATCTGAGCATACCTCTCTGCCGTAAACGTAGTCACCACTGGAATGAAATGGGCGGACTTGGTCAATCTATCAACAATAACCCACACTGAATCAACCTTCCGCTGAGTCCGCGGCAACCCAACCATGAAATCCATAGTGATGCGCTCTCACTTCCATTTCGGAATGGGCATCCGCTGAAGTAGGCCACCTGGCCTCTAGTGCTCATGCTTGACCTACTGGCAATTCAAACATTTAGCCGCATACTCCGCAATGTCCTTCTTTATCCTCCGCCACCAGTAATGCTGCCTCAAGTCACGATACATCTTCGTGGCACCTGGATGAATGGAGTACCTCGAATTGTGGGCCTCCTCTAGAACTCTCTCTCTCAAGCTATCAGTATTAGGGACACATACACGGCCCTGAAGCTGTAACACACCATCCTTGCCAATAGAAATCTCCTTGGCACCTCGCTGAAGTATCGTCTCTCTGAGAACCGCCAAATATAGATCATCGAGCTGTCGGGCCTTAATCTCCCCCAACAACGAAGACTGAGCAACCACACATGCTAGGACCCGGATGGGCTCTGAAATATCCAATCTCACAAGTCTGCTAGCTAAAGATTGAACGTCCAAAGCTGATGGTCTCATCTCAGCAGGAATAAATGCCAAGCTACCCATACTCTCCGCCTTCCTACTCAAGGCATCCGCAACCACATTTGCCTTGCCTGGATGATAAAGAATGGTAATGTCATAATCCTTTAGTAGCTCAAGCCACCTGCGCTGCCTCAAATTAAGATTCCTCTGCTTGAACAAATGCTACAGGCTGCGATGGTCCATATAAACCTCACATGACACTTCATATAAATAATGCCTCCATATCTTAAGAGCATGAACAATCGCTGCCAACTCTAGATCATGCACAGGGTAGTTTTTCTCATTAACCTTCAGCTGACGTGAAGCATATGCAATAACTCGCCCCTCCAGCATCAACACACATCCCAAGATGACACGAGAAGCGTCGCAATACACTATATACATCCCTGAACCGGAAGGCAATACAAGAACTGGTGCCATGGTCAAAGCCGTCTTGAGCTTCTGGAAGCTCTCCTCACAATCATCGGACCAACCAAACGGGGCACCCTTTTGGGTCAATCTGGTCAGAGGTGATGCAATAGATGAAAAGCCTTGCACAAATCACCGGTAATACCCTGCCAACCCCAAGAAGCTCCTGATCTCGATCACTGAGGTAGGACGTGGCCAACTCTGAACTGCCTCAATCTTCTTGGGATCTACCTTAATACCCTATCCTGACACTATACGCCCCAAGAATGCTACTGACTCTAGCCAAAACTCACACTTGGAGAACTTAGCATAAAGCTTCTGCTCTCGCAAGGTCTGAAGCACCACTCTCAAATGTTGCTCGCGCTCCCCCAGGCTATATGAGTATATCAAGATGTCATTAATGAAGACGATACAAAATGAGTCAATATATTGTCTGAACACCCTGTTCATCAAGTCCATAAATGCCGTTGGAGCATTAGTCAAGCCAAATGACATCACCAGGAACTCATAGTGGCCATATCTAGTCCTGAATGCGGTCTTCGGAACATCTAAATCTCAAATCTTCAGCTGATAATACCTTGACCTCAGGTCAATCTTAGAGAACACCCTAGCACCCAGCAGTTGGTCGAACAAAGCATCAATACGGGAAAATGGATACTTGTTCTTGACGGTGACTTTGTTCAACTGGCGGTAATAAATGCACATTCGTATAGTCCCATCCTTCTTCTTCACGAATAGCACTGGTGCACCCCAAGGTGATACACTAGGCCTAACAAACCCCTTTGCTAACAACTCCTCCAACTGCTCCTTTAGTTTCCTAGGAGCCATACGGTACGGTAGAATAGATATAGCCTGAGTGCCTGGAGCCAAATCAATACAGAAATCAATATCACGGTCCGGAGGCACGCCAGGAAGATCAAAAGGAAAAATATCAACGAACTCTCGGACTACTGGAACTGAATCAATCGTCGGAGACTCTACGGTGGTGTCTCACACATAAGCTAGATAAGCCAAGCACCCCTTCTCCACTATGCGCCGAGCCTTCAGGAAAGAAATGAACCTGCTAGGCGTATCAACTGTAGAGCCCTTCCACTCCAATCTTGGCAACCCTGGCATCGCTAGAGAAACAGCCTTGGCATGGCAATCTAGAATAGCGTGATATGGAGATAACCAATCCATGCCCAGGATAACCTCAAAATCGATCATATCGAGCAATAAAAGATTTGCTCTAGTCTCAAAACCATAGAAAGTAACCACACAAGACCGGTAGACCCGGTTCATAACCACAGAATCGCCCACAGGAGTGGACACATGAACAGGAGCACCCAAAGGCTCAGGAGAAATAGCCAGGAAACAAGCAAACAGAGATGATACATAAGAATAAGTGGACCCTGGATCAAACAATAACGATGCATCTCTACCGCTGACGGAGATAGTACCTGTGATGACAGCATCTGAGGCCAATGCATTTGGCCTGGCTGGAAGTGCATAGAATCTGGCTGGAGCACCGACTGTCTGGCCTCCACCTGTCTGAGGAGTAGTTGGCTGACCTCTCCCTATCTGGCCTCCACCTCTGGATCGGCCTCTGCCACTCTGCCCTCCACCTCTAGGTGGCTGGGTTGCCGGTGCTGGAGCCGTGGGCTGCTGCCCCTGCTGTACTGCCTTTCCCCTAAGCCTTGGGAAGGATCTCCTCATGTGATGGCACAAGGGGAATTTTAGAATATCTTTTGTGGAATGATTGGGTACTTAAGGTGTGATATGTATTCATATAGCGGAATTCGGGACCAGGTATGGTGATTCATGTGCTATATGGAGTTGGAGACTGGGAGTTCTCAGGTACAGACTATATAGTGGTTGTGGATCGTGTGCATTGGTATCGTTTAGCGGATATTGGGATTTGGAGGCCCTTGTGGATCTTTCTTTGCTTGGTATGTTAGATTTTGGATATGATGTTGGGGTGTAGACTGGCTGTCTCAGTGTTGGGTTATTCTAGACTATTGCGCTATGGGCTATGCCGGGAAATGCCATGGGTTGAGTGGAGAGGTGCATCAAATTATGTTCTAGCAGAGTGGCTTGTATTCCAAAGACCAGCGGAGGGCTGGGGAGGACTACTTTTCTTAATTGGGCCTTCGTGATGGATATTAGTGCAGATATTTCTACCATTGGTTCAGTTTCGGTGTTGAGGGACTTTTCGGATGCGTTTCTTATGGCCGGGCATGTTGTCGGGTGAGGTTGTGGATTTTGATATTGATTTGTTGCCGGACACCGTATCGTACAGCTCCAGTAGGAGTTGTAGTAGTGGAAGGAGCAGCGTCAGGCTCCTTGGTAATGAGTTCGTTGGCAGGCTAATATGGCTACGTATTCAGCTTGAGTTGCTTTTCGGTGTTGTGAGACATTATAACTTATTGGTTATGGGCACATGTGTTGCGGTTCTATTGGGGATTCATAGTGAAGTCGAGCAGTAAGAGTAATTGGGTGTTTCTCGGTAAATAGATTGTTGGTGATGACTTATCGGGTTGCGTGTCGTATGTTATCTGTTTCACCGTGGGTGTAATGAATTTTTTGGGTTCCAGACATTAAATTGTGCATGGCTGTCGATTTTGAGAATAATGACTTGAGGTGTTTCGTGTGTAACAGTTTTTGGATAGGATCGCGCATTGTGGCGAGGTCACGTGGAGATATGACCTTTCGGGGTAGATTCAGGTGTTCTATTTCTATGATGTGAGACGGGGTCTCAGCCTTGTGTGGTGATGGTATTGATGAGCTTGAGGTACTGCTCTTTTGTTTGAGTCCTTTTTTCATGATTTGCGTATATTTAGATCGTTTCTTATTGATGCGCGTATTATGCAAGTTGTGGCTTAGGCCTGTATTGAGGTGTCATATCACCAGAGTGGTGTGTTAGATTCGAGGTGATCATTAGGGTCACTAATAATACGAAGGGATTTGATTTCAGCTTGTTGGAAGGATAATATCGAGGTTCGGCTCGGAATCTGCTGTTGTATTAGTCAAAAGGGAAGTGGCTTCATGAATGGTTGACCTGAGAAATAGTTACGATTTATTACGTGTTTCATTTATCGTTGGCAGTATATGAAAGTGTTGGAATAAGACCTTAGTTGATAAGAGGTTTTCTACCGGTATTCGAGTGTTTTGGGCAACTGCTGTGAATAAAAGTTATCGTTTCGAGTGTTTGGGTTATGTAGGATATCATGTGATTGCACCTGAGGTTGCAGGTATGGGTTATTATAGCTGGTTCGGGCTTATTCTAAATATAGATGTGAGGTTCTGATCTTGTGTATGATTTTGGAAAGTGCAATGTGGTTCTATGGTTTATGGACTAGATGGATTGTAGAATTTCAGCTATGTTGTGTTGGCGGACCTATGCGAGATAGGGTGACGCGGGATCACCCCCGGGTATATGCTTGGTAAGTTCATTCAGCTATTGGTTGGCTTCTAGGACAACTCTAGGTATGCTCGAGGATGAGCGTTTGTTTAAGTTGGGGATGATGTGACGACCCGACCCGTCGCTTCAGGAGTTATCGCTCTGTTTCCCCCATTTTATGCTTCTTCATGTTTCATTATCAATATTTGGTGTGTTAGAGTTGATTTGGATTGGTTCTAGTAGAAGATGAGACAATTAGTCTCTTTAAGGAAGGCTTTGTTTGGAAAAAGTCAATCGGAGGTTGACTTATGAGTTTTAGGGCTCGGATGTAATTTTCGGTGATTCGATTAGCTTCGGGGGATGATTTATGACTCAGAAGTGTGATCGGAATAGATTTTGGAGGTCCGGTGTAGAATTAGGCTTGAATTGGCGAAGTTAGTATTTTGGCAAATTCTGGTTGATAGGTGAGATTTTGATCCGAGAGTTGGAATGGAATTTCGAGAGTTGTAGTAGCTTCGTTAGGTGATTTGGGATGTGTCTGCAAAATTTCAGGTGATTCGGAGGTGGTTTGGTTGTGTTTTTGATCGAATGCGAGTTTCGGAAGAATTTGAGGAACTTAGGTTTGGATTTGATGTAATTTGATGGTTTTAGTGTTAATCGCAGTGTTTTGATGATTGGAGCAAGTTTGAATAATGTATTGGATCATGTTTGTGTTTTTGGTTGAGGTCCCGGGGGCCTCGGGGTGAGATCGGATAGTTAAACGGAGAGTTTTGGAATTTTTGCATGTTAAAGGTCTGCTGGTATCTGGTGTTTTCGCATCTGCGGTTATGGGACCGCAGGTGCGGTCACGCAGAAGCGAAGGGAGGATCGCAGAAGTGAGATTTTGTCGGGGCCACTATTTTCGCAGAAGCGGTTGGGTAGCCGCAAATGCGGGATTTTGCGTCGCAGAAGCGGGTCTTGGATTTTGGGATTTTTCGCAGAAGCGACATTTTGACCGCAGATGCGGTAAAGTCTGGGCAGAATGGGTTTTTAATGATATTTCATCCGCGAGTCCAAATTATTTTCCTCCATTGTTGAACATCTTGAGAGCTTTTTGGGAGCAATTAAAGAGGGTTTCGACTGGGATTGACTGGAGGTAAGTTTTATGAGTTAAAAACATGATTATTATGTGAAATTAACCTATAAATTCATAGAAATTAAGCCTAAAATTGCTGAAATAGGGCTTGAGTTTTTTATATTTCAAATTGGGATTTGATGGGCCATTTGAGTTCGGATTTGAGAGTTCTTGGTATGTATGAACTCGTGAGAAGATGAGGAATGCATTGATGTTAAATTTTCTTATTTTCAAGAAGTTGGCCCGGGGCTCGAATTTTTGTAAATTTCGTGATTTTCGATGTTTTTCGATTCTTTTCGATTGGGTTATGTTCCGTTATCCTGTTGTGATGTATTCGCTCTGATTTTGGATAGATTCGACGTGCATGGAGGCCGATTTAAGGGGCAAAGGCGTTACAAGCTAGAGATTTTGCCGGTTCGAGGTGAGTAATGATTGTAAATGATATCCTAAGGGTTTGAAACCCCGGAATGCACATCGTAGTGCTATATTGAGGTGACGTGCACGCCGGATAGCGAGCGTGGGGTAGAGCACCATTGGGGATTGTGACTTGGTTTGTCCCGGTTGTTGATTTTACCACGTATTTGACTAAAACTTATTTGATATTATCATGATTTGGGTTGATTGCCATATTTGGGCTTCGTTCCAATTATTTGAACTCCTTTGGGGATTTTTATCACTCTTTCCTCACTATTTGATATACTACTTGAATTCAGTCCTGTTGATTATACTGTTTTTGAAAACTCAGCCGTTTTAATTGATTTTTGAGACTTTACTGATATTTCACTGTTGTCTGGGCTGAGAACTATTATTTTATTGATGCCCGAGGGGCTTATGATATTTTCTGGACTGAGTGAGGCTTTCAGGCCTTGAGCGTGAAGTGAGGAGGCTTTCAGGCCTCTAGTGACATGTGAGGAGGCTTTCAGGACTCGAATGTAATGTGAGAAGGCTTTCAGGCCTCATCTTTATATGTACAAGCTTTCAGGCCTTAAGATGATATAGCGCTTGGGCTGTAGGAGCCCCTCCGGAGTCTGCGCCCCCACAGTGAGCGCGGGTACCCATGTGATTTGAGATGTGCCCGGGGGGCTGATGTTGTACTATGTGACTGATGCTGAGCCTGAGGGGCTGATACTATTCTGAGCGATTGATAATGAGCCCGAGGGGCTAGTACTATTTGAGATGTGCCCGAGGGGCGTACTTTTATGTTCTCATCTTGCATATTTACTTGTCTTTTTACCTGTTATACTGTGGTAGTTATGCCCAAGGGGCGGATTTTCTGTGCTTATCAGCACTAATTGTTTGAAATCATTTTCGTAACTATTGAAAGAATCATCTTCAAAAGAGATTTGAACTGAGCCAAGGTATTTCTAAAGATTTCACAGATTCCACTGTTTTTCTCATAAAACTGTACCCAGCTTCTATACAGCATGTTGGTTGCTTTGCATGATTGCTTGCTGCTTAGTTATTATTTACTTTTATTACTCACTGAGTTGGAGTACTCACTTTACTCCCTGCACCTCGCATACAGATACAGGTATTCGTTCACCCTGTAGCGGGTTTTGAGCTGGTTGAAGATTTTGCTATTGTAGCTGAGCAAGGTGACCGCCAACGTTTGCGGCACCAGATTTCTTCCTTGATCCCTAAATTCTACTATGTATATTATTGGCCTTGTAGTTGTATTTAGACTCTTCTAGATGCCCGTGACTTGTGACACCCCGGTTTGGGCTGTGTTTGGTTGTACTTCTGCTAAGTAATATTATTGAATCATCTTTAAAATTGTTTATTCATGTTATCCATTATTTTTGAAAAGGCAAATAGGGTTGGTTGGCTGGCCTTGTCTTCACGAGAGGCGCCATCACGACCGGAGCGGGGTTTGGGTCGTGACAAAATAAAACCTAGCTTTACCGGCACTTCATAGAATGGCCACTAAAGGCTTTAGCGACGCCAGCAACCACGGCTAAAAAAGAATAGCCGATAAATCTTTTAGCGGCAATATCTATTGCCGCTAAAAGTTTTTTTTTATTGCCGCTAAAGACCTTTTTTGTTGTAGTGAGTGGCATGAAAAGTTATCATTTGCTCTATTAGGGTATCGCACCACGGTCCGCACATCAACTGGGGAAACCCTCTATATGTTGGTTTATGGTACAGAAGTCGTCATTCCCGCCGAAGTAGAAATTCCTTCCTTATAGATGGAAAACGAATGAACGCAGTTTATCATGGTCAACTCTATCAGAACAGAATATCCAAATCCTTCAACAAGAGAGTCAAGCTGAGGCAATTCGCACCAGGGCAGCAGGTATTAAAGAAAATTTTCCGCATCAAGATGAGGCCAAAGGGAAGTTCTCTCCCAACTAGCAGGGTCCATATATGGTTCACCGGGTTTTGACAGGAGGAGACCTCATACTTGCAAAAATGGACGGAGAAGTCTGGCCAAAGCATATTAATTCAGATGCAATCAGGTGTTACTATGTATAATCTTTATACTTCCCATATATGATGTAAATTGAACTACGCCTAACCTGATTCTCATTTAAGAGGGGATACGTAGGTAGCCCTGAAGGTTTTGGTCACAATTCAATAAAAAATTTATTTCCCCCCGAAATTGAAAATTGGGGCACAATTTTGAGGAGGACCCTCAGAATTCTGAAGTAATTTTAGCCGGTCGGTGCACAAGCAGCAGTTAGAAAAGACAACCCATCAAACTGGGGTAGAAAATGATACATACAGTATCACCAGATCAAAGCCGACCAGATCAAGCAAAGCCAGAGGGATGCGAACTAACCTTCCCCTTTACAAAACTCACAATTTTTCTTTGGATGCAGGCACCAAGATTACGAAATTATTGAACACATTGTATGCCCAGAGAGAAACCATTGTTCAAGAATACGATTCTCCGAACCATCGCATTTACCAACATTTGCTATCCGCACACCAGTGATGCCCCGTATGTCACAATGCTCCCAGTAATCACCAAGCCGCAATCTGCTATCAGCTAAGAAAATCTATTGTCATTTGCGATTTTATTTCTTGCATAAGGCTACCATTCTACCGTACAAGGTTAAGCTCTACCTCAATCTACATTTGCATTGCATAAGGCTATCATTCTTCCTTCCAACTTACATAAGGCTACCATTCTGTCTTCCAAGGTTAAGCTTTACCTCTATCTGCATTCGCATTGCATATGGCTACCATTCTGCCTTCCAACTTGCATAAGGCTACCATTCTGCCTTCTGAGGTTAAGTTCTACCTATATCTGAATTTGCATTACATAAGGCCACCATTCTTCCTTCCAACTTGCATAAGGCTACCATTTTGCCTTCTGAGGTTAAGCTCTACCTCCATCTGTGCCACATTGCACGGCTAAAAGATAGCCACATTGCAAAACTAAAAGATCACCACATTGCACGGCTGAAAGATCGCCATATGCTACTGCATCCTTCATGGGATGAAATATCGCCAATGTATCCAAAGGCATAATCGTTCGGAGGCACCATTCTCATAGCCCGAGAACACCATGTCATAGCCTGCGGATCCCTTTCAATCTTTTGCGTATCATTATTCAAAGGCATCATCATTAGAAGGCACCATTTTCATAGCCCGAGAGCATCATTTCATAGCCTGTGAATCCTTTATTATACGCGTCATGGCCCTAGACACCATAGTATAAATACGTCATCCTAACCGTCCAAAGACAACATTCATGGTCCGACGAGAATTTGCATCATGTATAAATTTACGCATAATATATGCTTGTATGATTTATTAGCAGGTAAACCAGCAAGCAACAGCCATACCGGCAGAAGCACTCCTACTCCAGTGTCCGCAGCCACATCAAACCTAACTATTTCCGTAAGCCTTTCACTCACCCTGACCGAAACATTGCGTCCATTCTTGGAAAGTACCTGTCGGCATACTTCGCCAACGGATCCTGTACTACATATGGCCTGATTCCTATAAAACCTGGGATATGTAGGCAACTCAGAAGCCAGGGCGCGGCCTATATTCTTCAAACCATTTGATTCGATCAAATTTTGGCCATCATATCTTTACCCGATAACTCTTTCATCCTTCTCGGGTAAAGAGGGGCAGTTTTTGATACCCAATTTTTTC
>MU711499.1:82751-104113 GCA_026770625.1 Nicotiana glauca | reverse complement strand
TGTGTGTGTGTGTGTGTGTGTATATATATATATATATATATATATATATATATATTAATATGCGAAGTACCTTCAAATTGGCATATGTTTGCATATATAAGTATATCCAAGTGTTTCATTTTTAAATCAATTTATTCCCTTATTTTATCCATAAAAATCCAATAATTATTTCTAAAATTATCATTTTGGTGATTCACTTATTGAACTTTTATGTTTATTACTAAGGTATATCTAAGGGAATTTTTGCATATTTTTACAAAATTATTTAGAATTTTTTAGGCTAAAATTGTATAATTGCAACATTAGCCTCTTTTAGGATTAATTACGTTTATATTCATAAAGAGTAAAATCCTATATTTTTAAATAGTTATTTATATGTTATAAATTATTTTAGTACCTTTAATTTATTTCCAAAATCAATTTTCTATTTTAAATGGGGAAATTGGCTATTTAAATAATAGCCCGAATTCATTTCAATCATAGCCTAAATACTACCCCAATTTTAACCCAATTCTTGACCCAATTGAAGCCACCGAACCAGGCCCAGACCCAGTTTCATAAACCACCCCACTTACCCATTTTAATCCAGGCCATTGATCACTCAGATCAACTGCCAATACTCGCCCTTGCCTTAATTAATTCCAAACGACCCCAAAACCCTATCATTTCTCACTTACCGCCGCCTTAGAATCCCCTTCCTCTCAAACACTCTCTACAACACCACCCAAACCCTAGCCACGACCACCCTAATCCACCCTAATCCATGGCCCTCCGAGGTCATCTGAGACATGTACCAGCCTTTCATGGCTTCTATATGTTTAGTTCTGTGGTCTCATGACCAGATATTGAAGGGATTTGGTCCAGTCTTTGCTCGATGAACTTTCTCCGTTCATCCCTGACCTCTCTCCGACCAGCCATGGCCATTCGAGTCAAACCCTTGACTCTGCTGTCAGATCGGTAACTTTCAAGGCCTTTCTCATTGCTTTTGTATTTTTCTGAAACCCTAATCTCTAAGACTTTTTCGATTTCTTTCAGATGTACCTTAGATCTATGCTTTCCATGAACTTTATAAGTGCTTCTTGATGTTTCTTTGACTTTTCTTTCAAAATGACACTTCACTTTCCGATTAGGGTTTTCCTTCAAGTTTTCTTTTCAAAATCTCTTCTCTAATTTTAACGCGTCTGTGATTTTTTCTATGTCTCGCTCATGTTGTTCTCCTATCGAAGTTAGAATGTTGAAAATGGGTTCATTCGAGTTCTGAAGTTGTTTGTTAGATGTGTACTCAGCTGACTAAATGCTTGTTTGACTTATTTGTACATCATCTTTAAACTCGATTGTTGTTAAAACCCTAATTTCTTTTGGGTTCATTCGAGTTCTAAAACTTTTTGCTAGTACTTGTTTGATTTATTCATTTAACATCTTTAAAACTCGATTGTTGTTAAAATCCTAATTTCTTTTGGGTTCATTCGACTTTTGAAACTATTTGCTAGTACTTGTTTGATTTATTTGTTTAACATCTTCAAAACTCGATTTGTTATTGAAACCCTAGGTCTTTGGGTTTGAAATTGTTTGTTCGAGTACTTGACTTGACTGAAAGCTTTTATTTTTAAACGCTCTTTTCTCTATGTGACTTATCTGACTATGGCTGAAACCCTAACTTTTCAAAAGGTTTCCCCACCTGCTATGTGAGACCTTTGCATGTTTTGATACTCTGTTAATTCCATGTGACTTGACCTACTTGATTACTATGGTTCGGATGTTTGCTTTACTATTGAACCCTGGTTTATTTTTGCCGCTACCGCATGCTTGTAATTATCTCTTTTGCCAATATGCTTGGCCTCGCATGCTTGATGTCTTCTATTCACTCTGTTTATATACTAAAGTGCAGAAGAATGTTTCTCCTTTGACTGACCCTAATCGTGTGACTAATTTCAAAGCTTTTCTTTTATGAACCCTGATTTTACTTGCCTGTTTAGAATTGATTGATCCCTTTCCCTTTATTGTAATATTTTACCTTGCTGAATCTATTTCCAAAATAAGGATATTTTTGTACTTAGACTCGATTGCTTACTTAATGTTTTTACTATTTCTTTTATGGAAAATTTGTCTCTAAATCAATTTCCTTCCTTATTTGAATCCGTTAAACAGTGATTCCTTATATAATTGATTATGACTTATTGATTGTTTCTATATTTGCACTAATATTTTACTTATTGCCTTTCCTTCACTCGTTTTCAAAAGGCTATAAATACCCTGCATCCCTCTTCTTTCAAAGACACGAACACAAGGAATAAAAACACTTGAGTTCAGAACACACACTCCATAAAAACTCTCTCTCTCTCTCTCTCTCTCTCTCTCTCTCTCTTTTCTATGTTACTACTTGTGTTGTTGCCTTACCTAGCCGGCTGAAAGCCAAGGCTAGGATGTGGGAAACTTGCTTACTTTTCTTTCTGCATTTGCTTCTTTATTGGTATGTTCTAACTAATTTTCTAGCATCAACAACAACATGTTTCTTTACTACTTCCTTCACTCTCGCTTGTTTCGTGCTTGTGTTTAATCAAGTTCCATCACTAAGCATGTTGTAATCTGCCCCTTTCTATTCTGAATTAATGCTTTCTTATGTATGAAATCTGTCAGCCACTTATTATGACTTATGAATTCTAAACCCTCATATCCCCTGTGTGTTTGGTATTCGTTCGTTGGTTTGGGGCATGCCAGCATTAGACATTGATGTGCATAACCCAAACCTGACCCCCCCCCCAGGGTCATAACCTCCATATCCCCTCAATGTGTTGTGTTCTCTGGCTGGTTTATGGCCATGACATCACCATCTATTGCTGTGCATACCCAAACCTGATCCCTGCCTAAAAACATATGCTCCTTGCAATGTATTCCCAAACCCCTGATCCCTTTGTATAGGAATGCTGATTCTTTGCTTTACTAATACTATTTTCCATCACCCTACCCCTCTCTATTCCCCACTCAGTTTTAAATCTCTGTTCATGCACTTCCACCATATTCTTAGACTTAGGTTCTACCCCTCTTGTGTGAGCCTTGCCTTGGGACTCATGAGCTCCCTCTGAACATGGACACATAAGGGATGGCCCTTCCACTGCACTCATCTCTATCTGGTTCTAAAAACTTGGGTGTAAGCACTACCCGGGGTCCTTTGAGACCCTTAGGGAACTTTGACACACCCAGGTCTGAGAAAGGCTTTGGAAACAAATGGCATTTTGAGGTGGTTTATTCCCTAACTCAGACAGAAAGTTAACAACCAGGCTTCCTCTGGTTGTAACTTCTGCTTTTATATTTTTCTGATATAAATTAATTATTTGGTCTGTAATAATTTGTAATAAACACTAGGGGTTGTCTAGTGGAAAAAGTCTGGGTGATTATGCATGCTTAACTATTAGAAGGGTAGAAATTATACCTATAGGACCTGTTTTATGAATGATTAACTTAGTATTTAGATAATATGCCTATAGGACATTTTAGTCTGCATGTTTAATTCTACATTTAGAGAACCTGTCTATTAGGACTTGTTATACATTTAGATAATATGCCTATAGGACTCGTTTTTAGTCTACATGTTGAATTCTGCATTTAGATAACATGTCTATAAGATTTGTCTTCAATTCTGCATGTTTATTACCACTCTTAGACACCATGCTCTTAGGTTCTAATTGATTAAAATCAGTATCTTCCTTGGAAATCATGCCTATAAGAATTTCAAGTAAATCCTTCCTGTTTCCATTTCACGTTCAACAAGATATCATGTTTATAGAAATTAAAATCGGTAATACTAGATATCATGTCTATAGGAATTAAAATCAGCGATAATAGATATCATCGTATGTAGAATTTGAAACCAGTTTAGCTTAAAATCAGCCTAATTCGTACTGTTCTGAACTAGCTTTTATTAAAACAACCTAATCTCCTCTCATTGACACGATTTAGCAAGCATGCCTATAGGATGTCAAACTGCTCATTTTTTAAAGATTGTTACTGCTTTGCCACATTCTGAATTAGTAATAGATCTTATATTTATAATATCTCACCCAAATACTTAGGCAGGCCTTAGGTAATAACAACACTTAAAACTGAGCTCGCTTCTGTTAACCAGTAATTGCTACAACCAGCAGGCAAGCGTGATTCAGACTTCTTATTTGAGTTACGTAGTAAGTTGGTCTGCTTCAACAACTTAAACTCCCCTTGCCTTAGTAATATAGATTCAGAACTTGATTGTTGTTTGAGTCATTCTATTTGGTTGCTTTGCTTGAGGAAGTATACGTGAGCCTTTAGTTGTTTACGTGCTTCCCCTTTTATGTGCAGTCCTATGTGCTTTGTATGTCGCCTTAGCTTTTTTCACCTTTTGAAACCTCAAATTCATCCTAATATCCCTCCCCTTTATTAATAGTAGTCCTAAGTGCCCCTAGGACTGATAGAAATGGGACGGGTAATAGCATGCGATAGTGGTCGAGACCAATCCGCGCTTTAGTACCTTAACGGTGTGGGAAGTGTAGACATGGATATGATGACCGGTGTGCTAATACCACATGTAGCCACTATTTTGAAGAGTGATTATCGGCTATTGCATTGATGTGATCCATATTATAAATAAACCTAGGACCCCCTCCTCTTTCTTTTCCTTTAAAGAATTATGACTTCTTTTCAAAATCAGCCTTTTAATTATTGCTCTATTTTACTTTTATCACTTCCAAACATTTGTGTATTAAAATCCCCTCTTATTTGAGCCTTATCAGTTTACATGTTAATTACACCATATTTACAAAGAACTGTCTAGCCGGGAACAACACTAGCGGATCCTCAGGGATGCCTAACACATTCCCCTTAGGATAATTTTAAGACCTTACCCTATCTCTGGTTATCAAACAAACTTAGAAGTAAACCTTATAGGTGTCCTAATTCACCTTAAATCATTAGGTGGTGACTCTTCAAATGCAAAACCCAACTCCCAAAAGGAACGAGTTTCCCTATACCCAAAATATCATAAACCCGGTCTCCCAATGCAATGAGGGAAAAAAGGGGTGTGACACTCTCTCTCACACACTCAAAACTTTCTTCTCTCTTTCTGTATTACTTGCTACTACCCTAAGTTAGCTGGCTGCAAGCCAAGGCTAATTATTGTGCTCTCCCATTCTTCAGTTTGTGTTCGCCATCTCTCTATTGGTATATTATGATTTCAATTCAAGTCAAAAAACCAATATGTTTCTTTTACTACTTCAGTTCATCATGTTTCTAATTTGTTTCTATCTATGGTTCTACTGTTCAACATGTAACTGACATGTATACATTACTATTTCATCTAGCATGTTCGTCTAACCCTCTTAGGGCATTTTAGAATAAGTTCTACTCCCCTGATAGTCTGCCTCAGTATGACCCCACCCTATTTGAATGCTTATATACGTGTTATCCAGTCTGGGTATGCATTTACCTTGCAATCAGACTTGTCATTTCAAATGCTTGATTCTGTGATTGTTACTAAAATCCATGTTGTGTTGGTATCACTAGCTATTCCCTAATCCTATAAACCCCTACAAGAACTGCTATGCTCCTGTAATTATGTGACCTATGTGTCCCCAAATCACTTTACCCCCTGTTTGGGATTGCTGAACCAGCCTTGGTTCTATGTTTTTTGGCTGTGTATGAACCTGTTTTGGATGTTGTGTTTGGAATGTTTCTTATTACCCGACTCTCTTTTCAAAACTTTCTTTTTTGTCTTTTGCAAAAACTATTTCAAACAAGTCCCTTTTCAAACTGATCCCTGCTCAAATCTTTTCAAGCACTTTCACATCTACTCTTAGGTTTTAAGTTATGCCCCTATAATGTGTGACTTCATAGGGATCCCTATGAGATCCCTCTGAACTCTGATACATTAGAGTTGACTCTTTCACACTGCACTTACTCATTTCTAGTTATAAAGTGTAGGTGTGAGCACTGCCCGGGATTCTTAAGATCCATAGGGAACTCAGACGCACCTAAACAATAATTGTCTTTGAATTTGGTATTTGAGGCTATTGGAGCCTTTGGAAAATCATTTGGGCCTGCTTTAGGCTCCCTATAGTGTAACTTCTTATTTTACTTATCTACTTATGTAATTCATTCGATATTGGCATGTAATAATTTGTTGTAAAGGAATATTGGGGCTGGCTAGTGAAAAGGGGAGGGTAGTCATAAATGTTATCAATATCAATGGGTAGAAACCATGCCTTAGGTTTACATTTCCCATATCTGCACTAGAATCAATGTTTAGGACAAATATACTCCAAGCATGCCATGAATTAGATATCATGTCCTTAGGTTTATTGTTTCAGCATCTCGCATGACATTGTTTTATCACTTAGAAAACCTACTTTAGGCTAAATAACAGCACTAACATAAAATTGTTGCTCCTACACGCTTGACAGTATGATGCTATAACCTTTATGCATTTAGAAATCCTGCTTTTAGGAAATTCTGCAATCATGCTTTAGGAATATTGCATATCCATCACTCTATACCTTGTGTTCATATTAGATACCATATTTAAGTTCTCATTCATCCTCACTCAACTACGCCTAGTTAAACTACTGATGCCTGAAAAGGAGTATAAATAGTTTCATCTAGCTTTAAACAAATTAGTAATAACCCTGCATCTTTGTAACATTTAGAACAACATGATCTTAGGCAAAAATGACTTCTGAACTTCTAATGGTTCTGGTAACGATTGTGCATTATCCTACGCCTAGGTAATCCTTAAGTAATCCAATTTCTTGTAAAACCAAAAACCGTCCCTTTGTGTGTACTACATAATGATTAACATGCTTAAAATCAGTAGGCAAACTAATTAGAGCCCCTGCTTCAGAGTTATAAAATAAACATGCATATCTAATGTGTTCTGATACTCACCTAGACATCATGTCTTAGGATATTGTTGCCCTTATTTGTGTTTAAGTCGTGTTGTTTACATGCCTTATCTGTCGAGGTAAAACTAAGCCTCTTATTTTCTCTTTCTTGCTTTTATTTTCTAAAGTCCTATGTGTTCTTGCTTGTCACGTTAGTATTTTCTCTTTTAAATCTTAAGGGTCTGTCTAGAACTACCTGTAGGTACAGGTCCTAATTTCCTCCAGGACTATTAAGAAGGGACGGCTAACAGCACGCATAGGGTCGTTAAACAAAACTCACTTTGGTAACCACTAAGGGGTGGGAAATGGGTAGATATGGATATGATAACTACGCGTTAATGTCATGTGTAGCCCCTTATTGAGGAGTGTTTACCGTGCATTGTGTGGGGTGATTCTGTAGGCTAACCAACCTAGGACCCCTCTTTTCCCTAAATTCCTTTTTGTTAAAACTTTGTTTTATATGTATACAACTTGTTCAAATCTTTTCATATAATGTCCAACCTGTTCTTATTTGCAATTATGTGTTTAAAACTATTTATTTGTTAATGGACTAGTTCACAAATATAAGTTCAGTCAGGATCCACCATTGTGGACCGAGGGGGGTGCCTAACACCTTCCTCTCAAGGTTATTTTGAGCCCTTACCCTAAATCTCTAGTAATTCAAACCAATCCAAGAGTTAATCGCTCTAGATGCCCTAACGCACCATAATTCGTTAGGTGGCGACTCTTTAAAATACCAAATTTCCAAAAGCAAATGAGTTATTACCCCTCCCCCCCCCATAAATGTCGAAACCCGGACCTCTCTCCACAGAGGGGAAAAAGGGGGTGTGACACTTATGAGCTTCCCATACCTCCCAGCTTGGCAGGAGTTCATCCGGTTTCTTATGTTTCGATGCTCCGGATGTATCACGAGGATCCGTCGCACATGTTGGATTTCAATTCAGTCTAGTTGGACAAGGATCTATCTTATGTTGAGGATCCAATGGCAATATTGGACAGGCAGGTTAGAAAGCTGAGGTCAAAGAACATTGCATTAGTGAAGGTTCAATGGCGGGTTCAATCGGTCGAGGAGGTGACCTGGGAGGCCGAGCAGGATATGCGCAGTTGTTACCCTCCTCTTTTCACTACTTCAGGTATGTCTCTATGCTCGTTCGGGGATGAACGAATGTTTAAGTGTAGGAGGATGTAACGACCCGGCCGGTAGTTTTAAGAATTAACACCCCGATCCCCTATTAACTGCTTTCCCCGTGTTTGTTTCTACTATTTTAATTCGCCGGGATGTTTGGTTTTGAGTTTCAGAGTGTTTGGGGACACTTAGCCCCTAAATGAGAGCTTAAGCTTTAGAATTTGGACTGTAGTCGGAGTAGTGTAAAGACGGACTCGGAATGGAATTTCGTCGATTTCGTTAGCTCCGTTGAGTGATTTGATGTTTAGGGGCGTATTTGGATTGTGTTTTGAAGGTCTATAGCTTATTTAGGCTTGAAATGCCGAAAGTTGAATTTTTAAAGTTTCCGGTTTGATAGTGAGATTTTGATATTGGTTTGGAATGGAATTTCAAAAGTTGGAGTAGCTCCGTATTGTTGAATGTGAAGTCCTTCCAAAATTTTAGGTCATTCGGGCGAGATTTGATAGACTTTTTGATCAAAAGCGTAGTTTGAGAGTTTTTGGAGTTCTTAGGCTTGAATTTGATGTTAAATTGGTGTTTTGAGATTTTTTACTGTTATATGCCAGGAGGCATCTTCAACACTAATTCATTTTGTTATCTTAGTTTTTAATTATTTTCTTTCCGAAACTATTTCTTTTCCACATTTATTAGGCTTACCTAGTCGTAGAGACTACGTGTCGTCACGATAGTTCACGGAGGGCAAACTGGGGTCGTGACAGTCTTATACCATAATTAATGTGAGCACGTGATTTTTGCCCTAAGCAAATTATTCCCAAAATTTCAAATAAAATGATTTCTTTATTATTTTACAATTTTTGTGAATTTTGTTGAATTTTGTGTTAATTGGTCGCATTTTTATTCATATGAAAATACAAAAACAATATATGCATTTGCATTTAGGAATTTAATTTCACATTTTAGTATTAATTAGGTATAAATTTGTTTTAGAACAAAATTTAAAGAAAATCGCAAAAAATAATCCACTTTGCATTTTAATTATTTTAATTGTGAATTTGTCGTGAAATAGGTTTTAAATAATTTTAGAATTTAATTAGTCTAGCTTTGACATCTATTAGTATTTTTATTTTTAATTGTGCATCCTTATAAAACTAAAGAAAAATAAAACAAAAATACAAAATGAAATTGAGTAAAAGAGATAAAAAGAAAAAAAAAATAATAAGAAGGCTGCCCTGAATTGAGCCATTGTCAATAAATCCGGAGCCCAAGTTTTAAATCAACCCAAGCCCAAATCCTATTTCACCCGTATGGCCCAAGCCATTACTCAGTGCATCTCCAAACGACATCGTTCCCACCCCCTTTCAATCCTATCCGTCTATTGATTTAATCCAACGGCCTGGAAGTGATCACTCATATTACCTAAAAATGTAATAATATTTGCCCAAACCCTAGAGACCATATTGATCTTCCTCGTACAGCCACCCTTCCCTACCCCGTCTCCGCCGATCACTGTGCTCAGCCCTATCGCCGCCGGCCGAAAATTGCCGCTGCCGCCGGCCTACCACCAAACACCCTGAAAATTACACCATAGCTTCCCCACATCCTCCTCTTTGAAAATCCCAAACCCTCATGGCTCGAATCTAAGCCTTTCTCTTCGAATCCTTCAAACAGTGTTACCGCCTCCGCAGCCCACGGCGGCGACACTAGCCAAACCAGCCCCAAATTAACACCCTAGCTTCGCCTCAACCCCCTCATCCCAAATATCTAAACTATTTCCCTCGAATCTCAGCCGATCGTCTCGAATCTTAAATCAAAAATTCGTCCAAAACCCTACTTTTTCCAAATTCGCCCAAATTGGTACCTGATAATCCCCAGACCTTCCTCATCAAGAATCCATGGGATTTAACCATCGAATATCCCTAAATCTGCTCGAGTCTCGAATTTCAGAAGGCAGAACCCTAGATAAGTTTTCACAATTCTTTCCTTGCTTTTTTTTTTATTTTTGTTTTTCCATGCATTTGTTTGTTTGTGTTTAATCCAATTTCAGTAATTAGATTTTAGTTTTTGATTTTTCTGTGTTGGTTGTTTTAATTTTTCTTCTTTTATTTTTAGTAGTCAATCTTTTGTTCTTCTTCTTTGTTCTATTAATCCATTTTGATTAATCATGTTTTAAGTATTAGGTTAATTTCATGTTTTTGTGTATTAATCTCTTAGGTCAATCATGTTTGAATTTTTATAATTGTTTTTTTAAATTTGCTGATAATCAGTAATTGCTTCCTTTAGTTTAATTACGATTTTTGGTAGTTAGTCCTGTGAGCCCTTTAAATGTAGTATGATTAATTGATCCTATTTGATTTTTTAGTTTAATTGTTGATTAGTTTAATTGATAGATTTTTTTATTAGTGTTCATTACTGTCCTGTTTAAGTTTTAATTAGTGGTTGCCTCTTAATTGTTTATTGCAATTGATTAGTAACTCAAGTGATAATTCTTTTGTTCTATTCTTTGGGTAATTAGTTTAGGGTTGATCCATTTTTATTTTTAATTTGTACTAATTGGATTCAATATTAGGGTTTTGGAATTGCTTTGATTATAGCTGAATAGATTAGATCATTTTAGTTAATTATAGTTGAGGTTTAAATAAAGCAAAAGGGGTTAGATTGGTTAGTAATTGCAGGGGGTTTAAGGGTAGTTTAGACATGGGAAAAGGGTAGTTTAATTAGAATTGGTAAATTTAAGACAAGGGTAAGGGTAGTATAGGTATTTGGTGGGTAGAAGAGCATCCTTGGGCCTTCTAGAATGGTACTTTAGTGTAGATTTTAGCACAATAGAGGTACTTGCTTGAGTAACAAGTTAGAAATAAAGGGACTAAACAGAAAATAATGAAGGACTAAAAGAGAAAAACCAAAATCTGATTCTTTACCCTCTAGTTGCCTATAAATTAGCATGGCCATGCCTTGTTGAGGGTCTTCAAGTTTCTAGCCTCCAAAAACTCCCCCCAAAATCTCCTTTTCAATTTCAGATCTGAATTTGAAATTTAAACCTTTCAAAAATCCAAAAAAAAAACTTTAAAAATCCCTTAAAAAATTATTGTTTCATTAGAAAACCTTAGATTAATCTCCATTTTTAGTCATTAATTTGCATCTTCAGCTCAACATTTGATTGCTGAAGTTTCAGAGATTCATTAGATTCAATTTCGAGTGATTTTTGGGTTTATTCAAGGCTGTTTTGGTTAATTTTGGTATTGTTATCTTCTCGTTTATTTCTGGGCTGTTACACTGCTGTTTTTGAGTCCAAATCGAGCCTGTCTTGATTGATTTCAACTGTTTATGGATTACATCTGCTGCTGTTACTCATTTGCTTGCTGTTGATTATTAATTTCTCTTGCTGTGATTTAATCCAGGTATTTCCTTGGCTTATACTTGAAGATCCACTGCTGAAAATGTAATAAATTCGAAGAAATTTGAAAAAAGGATGCGTTCAAGCTTTGTCTCATTGATATCTTACTATCTTTGTATATAATGCTTAATTACAGTATTATAGATAGCTAAATAGGATTCTACTTCGTGAAATTATATGTATAAAAGATTCCTCTATATTATATTTTGCATCATGTAATAATTGGACTGCTTTGGACTTTCGATTTATAATAAACTAGTAAATTCCATAATCGTGTAGTTTTTCTAACATTAGTCTAGTGTAATAGGGTCTAATAACAATAAGTATACTTTGCTTAGTTTAAGTTTAGTTACAAATTATGGTAAAATATATGGATATAGTTGTCATATGTGTTTCGTTTACCTGTTAGCATCATTAATACAGTGTGCTGCGTGAGATTGAATCATCATTTGGTTAGAATTATAAAGAAATACATTATCAAAGAGCTCCAGTATAGTGTACTCAGTTTTAGTTTTATGTGTCAAATTCTGTTTAGTAAATCGGACGGCACTAGGCCATTCTTCATATGTTAAATGATAATTTGGAATTATTTAAAATGCATAATAGTCCCTTGGATTTGAATAGTTACAGGTTGCATAATTAATTTCTTGGGCTCATTACTAAGCCAAATTAAAAAAAAAAACCTTGAATAAAATCTGGGTTCAAGGGTTTGCCCCGGCTAATCAATGGAAGACCAAACTAGTATGTTTCAGATCGGGCTGGATATTAGGAAAGCCCAAGTTGCAAGGAAATCTCTTGTTAACACAAATTAGGTTAATTGGTGAAGCCCAAAAGTGCTGAAAGTTAGGATTAAACTTAATAATATGGTTTTGGTCTTTCTTGCTAGGTAGCACGCTTGAATTAAGAGGTGCGCCTCTTGTTCAAGTGTGGACTTGAACTTGAAGCCTAAATTCCTTGTTTACTTTAAATAATAGCAATTGATAATGTTAATATATTAGAGATAGAGGAAATTAATTCATAAATATAAAAATTGGGTTTCGAATTAGGTAGCGGGTTTAAGCTAAAAGGGTTTTACCTTTTGTTTGAATTCGGACTTGAATTCAAGGCCCGAATTTATATTTGTAAATTAATTGGCCTTTAGAGACAAATAAATAGAAAATTTTAGTTTGCTTTAGATGGCCTTTTAGTAAAATGAGATGAGCCTCGCCAAATCAAATATACAATTGCGGGGCCCTCATTAAGTACTTGATTAAAAATACTTAGAATTCGGGACGAGCCGTTTAGCAAATTTCACGCCCTTCCCAAAAGATAACAACACGTTAGTTTCTTTAGATGCGATTTTAATAAAATTACATTCCTAATTTCGGGTGTGCCATTCATGCGACCCAAATTCAAATCCGAAAATGTTGAATAAGAATGTGTCGAGGATCCCGGTGCATTTCATGTGACGTGATCCGAAAACACATTCTTAAACGACGTTCACTTTCTTAAATAAAATAATCATTGACAAAAAGCGGTAAATAACTTTAAAATTACACTGTAGGTTTAACATGTATTAAAATTAAATATTTTAGCCAAATATAGCTGTTGAGTGACCGTGCTAGAACCACGGAACTTGGGAGTGTCTAACACCTTCTCCCGAGTTAACAGAATTCCTTATCCGGATTTCTGGTTCCCGACTGTTAAACAGAGTCAACCCTTTTCCTCGATTCAGGATTCAAACCGGTGACTTGAGGCACCATAAATCTCTCAAGTGGCGACTCTGAATCTTTAATAAAATGAATCTCGTTTCGATCGTCCTTTAAGTGAAAAAACTCTTTTACGCCCTTACGGGTGTAAGTAAAAAGGAGGTGTGACAATTAATATAACTCTATTATGCATTGTCCATCCTTAAATTGATAATTATCGAAGTTGAACAAGCTTATGAAAGTTCTTGATAATTGACTATTGACTCAAGCTAAGTTTTATTTTATAAAGTAATTGTTGAAACGAGATTGGTTATAGATGGATCCCTTGCTGGGATGTTATTGTTGGTATTGTTGATTTCTTTGCGGGGATGTTATTGTCGATATTATTGATTTCCTTGTCGGGACTTATTATTTCTATTGTTTGGGTGAGAAAGAGTGCAAAACACGAAGGGTGATGTCATGCATGATATTGTGAGTGAGTGTAATGCATAAAGGGTGATGCCGTGCCGATATTATGAATGTTAATGCATGAAGGATGATGCCGTGTCATAATTTAAGAGTTAATTCACGAAGAGTGATGTAGTGCTGATATTGTGAGAAATAATGCACGAAGGGTGATGTCGTGCCATGATTATGTGAGGTAATGCACGAAGAATGATGTCATGTCGTTTCTGTTATTTCTTATGGTGTGGATGAGAGTAAAATACGAAGGATGATGTCGTGCACGTGTTACTATTTTATTATTCCTGTTGATATAGATATGATGTTCATTATGCTTCTTTACAAATGCTTCTCTATTGACTTATTATTAGAATCTATTATCCCCCGCAGCATGTTCCCTTCCCGCCTTATTCCGTTGATCTCTATTATTATGATTTTGTTTATATATGATTTAACTACACAGGTATTTATGATTGTCGTGTCCTAGCCTCGTCACTACTTCACCAACGTTAGGTTCGACACTTACTCAGTACATGGGGTCGGTTGTACTAATGCTATACTCTGCACTCTTTTGTGCAGATTTCGATACCGGACCCGGTGAGTAGTTGAGGTAGCTGCCTGATGTCCAGGGAGACCAAGGTAGATCTGCTGGCGTCTGCAGAGTCTAAAGTCCCTCTTCCCTGTTTAGCTTTTATACTGTCTTTTTTCATTCCGAGAACAGTTGTATTTCTCTTTCAGACTTGTGTTTGTAGTAAAATCTTAGACGTTCGTGAAATAGCGACACCAGATTCATGGGTAGGCATGTAATAAAGTATTTGGATTTATTTTAACTCTTCCACACTTTTCAATTGTTTAGCGATAGTTACTGGTTATAAATATTTGGATTGAATGTTAAATGCGTTGAACCTTAATATTTAGCTTGTCTAGATTTCACGAGTAGGCGCCATCACGACTCTTGAGGGTGAGAAACTCGGGCCATGACAAAAAAACTATTGGGTTCGCTCGAACCCACACTCATTACTATAGCTCCGCCCCTGCACTAATCATTGACTCGTGCATTTGTTAAACTCAACCTATCTTAATCTAACCCATTTCAATCCATCCAAAGTTGGACAAATTTTCACCCAAATTGACCCAAGAATAACTTTTCTAAAATAACTTTAAAATAATTATTTTTTGTTTGATGTGTTATATATGACCAAATGAAAAAATCCTTATTTAATAATATAATAATTCATAAGAAAACAGTACACATTAATTAAAGCTTGATAACAATTATGCGGGTTGAGCTATAAACCGAACTATAGTCTAACTTGAACAAGTCCATCACAGCCTAAGTTACTTTTGAATGGGTCATTAACTCACATATTTATTAACTTATCCATTTTGATCCCCTTAAAATCAGTCCAACCCTCTCATTTAACCCATAGTAAAATATAACCTATTGACCTTTATTGATTTAATATCAATGTATAAAAGTTAAATGCAGTATATATAATGTCTGCTAAAAATTTAACAGCACCCGATATTCGCACTAAATTAAACAATACTAATTTACCATTCTTAAGACATAAATTAAGGTGGAAAAATGTATTAATACTCTATCCATTTTAAATTAATTGTCATGTTTCACTTTTCAAAAGTTAGTTTGATTAATCCTCAAACTAAAATTGGATAGATCAACTCAGTACCGTAAAGCTAAAAATTTAGATATATAAAAATTTTATAAAAAATATTATAAGTTATAATTTTTTTCATGTTGATAAAATAAAAAATACATTTTAAAATATTAATTAAAGTCCACAAAATCTGACTCTCAAAAAACGAAATATAACAACAAAAAATACTATAAATTATAATTTTTCTGATTTGAAAATATGTTTATGTACTCATTGGATCGCGGGTACCGGTAAATTAGTGCCAATTTCTTACCATTAATTGATGCAAGCTAGTAAAAAAGTGTAACTTGGAAAATAACTTAGAAAAATTAAATTGTACAGTCGTTGTAAAAATAATAATCAAAAATATGTTTAAAATTTATATATTATATATATGCACACATACTTTTTCGACTGCCAAATGCAAATAGTTTTGGCGCGGGCTAAAAGTGATAATATCCTAGTAACTTATTAAATATTCTTTAGAAAAGGAAACGTTATTGTCCTTCAGGTCGCCAGTTCGAGCCCCAGCAGGTAGAAGTGTTCAAAACCGATCCGAAACCAAAAACCGATCCGAAACCGAAAACCGAAGCGAACGGAAGCTTAATGGCTTGCTGGTAACGGCTTAACGGATAGGGAGCAGATTGATATTTTTTTATTAACGGCTTATCGGTTTGGCGGCGGATTATTCAATTTTTTTAACGGATAATCCGTTAAACCGTTAATCCGTTAATTGATCAAATTTTGCTAAATAGGAGTATAGGAATATATTCAATTTAACTGGAAGAAGAAGTTGAATAAAAAGTTTCTGATTTATTACAACACTAACAAAGATAAAAGAAATTTATTCATTATCTATTACTTCCGGAGCAAAATGACATACATAAATTGCTTATATTTTATGAGCATTAATTAGATGAAACAACAGATCTTTCCCCGAGAAATTAATGTGACTAGACGTGACTTCTCTTGTAGAGTTAGTGCAATACAATTTTTGCGATCTAGGAAAAGTTGGAATATCTAAAGAAAAAAGGAACACACGTTTCAAAAACCTTAATGATTTCAAGAGGAAGCTGTTGTCGAAGAGAAGTGCAAAGAGTAGCCATTTCTTGTCTTTTTTTTAAACCGAAGTCATGTCAAGTCTTAACTTTTTTGCTTATTTTCCATCTTCTTGCGGTCCTGATGGATTCCTAGAATTATTGATAATTTTTCTAGGCCGATAAACCGTCCGATAAGAGCTAAATCGATATCATCCGCCCGATACTTTATCGGGCGGCTAACATATTAATATATTTAAAAGCCGATAACCGATAAGTCAAACCGTTAAGAGTAAATAACCGTCCAATACGCCCGATAAGCAGCCCTACCAGCAGGGTCACTGTCCAGGGCCCCGTGGAACTAACCGTTGCGAACCCAGAAACCACATATAAAAATAAAAATAAAAACTTAAACACTGGCCCCGGGCATATTTTAAAAAAGCGAAAGTTGTCTTCTCTTTTTCTTTACTTTTCTTTTTCCATCACTCTTTAATTAACGAATAACTGTGATTTTACTATGTGATTGATACCTTTAAGATTTTCAAAAGTGTAAGAGTGCAATAATTTTGTATGTTGCTTTGCTTTCAAGCTGTGACCTATACACGTTTCTGAATATTTAAAATTGTATAAAGTGTTAAGAGTACAATAATTATTTTCACTTTTTCGTTCTTTCTTATTACTCATCTCAAAGACTTTCTTGGTCATGCAATTGCATGAATTCCAATTTTACCCCTAGGAGTAGTACTGTCTTTTTATTCCATCGATTTCGTTTTATTAAATAATTGCTGTGTTATCTTGCAACTATGTGTCAATGCAGTCAATATTTTTTACTAGTCTCAGAACACTAGTTCTTTTGCAATTAACATAATATGATAAGAAACCGTAACACGTGAACTATATCCATAATAATTTAAAAAATATTGAAGCCTACTGCAATACAAAATCAAATTTACTTGACAAAACATATATCGATATAAAAATATCAAAATTAGGCTTTCTTGGAATGCAACTTTTTTCTTTTTTAATTATACATATGGTAGTGAGGAGAATTATGGAGGGGATTACCAGATGAAAAATCAAACTCTCTTCTATAACTTGAAGTAAAAATTCAAGCAACCAACCTTCAAAATTACTAAAATTATCCAAAATAGAGATTATGAAAATAAGATTTAGGTCGATGAAGATTTAGGTTGATTCCATCAACCTTCACCAACAAGGTGAAAATCTTGATAACCAACCAACTAAACTTTTAAGATTACCCCAACGGAGACTGCGGATATAAGATGTAAGATTACTGGAAATCGAACCCTTACCAATAAAGTAAAAATTCAGGAACTCGACCAACTGAACTATTAAGATCTCTTGGAACGAAGGTCGCGAAAATAAGATTTAGGGTTACTCTCAAAAGAACTCCTTGGTATCCTTTCATTTTTCTTGCCAGGAGCTTTCATCGTCTTCCCATTTCCTTTACAACACCAACGAAACAACAAAATGAGCACAAAACCAATAGAAATATTGGTAAAAGATAGTGGGGGTTTTTGCACCCAATTACTCATCTTCTCCTTTGTAGTGGATATCACTGGATTCTGACGAATTCTTTCCAATAACCATTGAAATGATGTCTTTACAAAATTTGCAAGAATTGGTGTTGATTTTTTGACAATCTTCTTTGCATTTTCCACCATATTTTCTGGTTTTATCTCCTTCAACTTCTCCATTGTAGCGTTTGTTATTCTTTCTACGTTCAATTTGTCCATTGATGCGTTATCTGCTGATTGCTTTCTCTAGTTGTGTCCCAATGTAAGTGGCTGGTTTTTATAAAATGAGAGATGCTACTAATACTTCCCACTAATTAGGCCCATGGTTTTGTTAAAGACAAGAGATCCCACCTAAGACCCCACCAAAGCACCTTTGTCTTTCTGTTAATTATACGGAAGACGAAATGGCTTCCTGGCCACTTAAACTTGTAGGGCTTTTGAAAGCCGATACACAAACTTTAATCATTCAAATTTAAACACTTAAACTCGTGAAACTTATAACTAATAAACACTTTTGACCATTGACTATGCTTATGTGGCGGTAGGTTGTCTTACGTGGACATAGTGCATATAAGTCATATTCAAATGGCACGTGTGTGGCGATTTCCATAATAGAAACACCCTCCGGATCTCGTCTTCTACACACCACCCCTATATCTTCGCACCATCCCCAACGATCAGAAACAAGGCTCCACCTATAATCCACAGCAACGACCAAACGAATCCAACCAATCCCTCCTTCCCGTCATGTGGACCAGCTTTGGTGGTAAACAACGGGATCTGCGTGATGGTTGATTTCGCATTCAGATCCCAACCCTCCATTTTGTGATTTGCCGGAGAATTTGATGACAATCGTATATGCTTTGTTCTTGCTCTGTGTCTGATGAATACAAAAGTTAATTGTACGAAGTCTTCACAGCTGCCTATACTGAAATAGCCGCCCTTTTAAAATTAAAATATACTCGCGCCGTTCAATTTTAACTATTACTTTAGCTTTTTTATGCTTATAAAGAAAATAATAAATACAATGTATAATTGATTATGTTATCTTTATTAAATGTTTTTTTAGTATTGAGCAAGATTTACAAAATTATTATTTCCTTAGTATTAAGAGTATAATTGAAAATAATTACCAAATTTATTCTTAAATTCTTAAAGTGACAATTTTTTTGAACTAAAGTAATTATTAATTTGTGACGGAGGGAGTATCAATCTGAATTCATGTATTAAGGGGAACCTTGGAACAAAAGTAAAGCTAGTTTTTGTGACTTATAAGCCACATGTTCAAACGATGGCAGGAGTCACCAACTGTCACGACCTGGATTTCTCACCCTCGGGAGTCGTGATGGCGCCTACTAATGAGAGCTAGACAAGCCAATCCTTAGCTACGTACTTCATTAACACATTGTTTCTTCTTAACAAATATAAGTCAATAACATGAAAATAGCGGAACTTTGAATAATTAAGCAGAAAATAACAATGTTATTTTATTTTTATATTTGAACATGAATTTCTAATACAACCATTTGAATTTTAACTACCCAGAACTAGTGTCATAGTTTCACAGACGGTCTAGGAATACTACACATAAAGGTCTAAAAGAAGTAAACTCGACACTGTCTCCGAAGATACATGAAAGAAACACGAATGTAGATGAAAGGAGACGCCAGGGCATGCGAGCGCCTACAGGACTACCTCGGGTCGCCTGATGAATAAGATCTAGCAATCTCATTGTGGTCCGAAATTTACAATACTGGGGTCTGCACAAAAGAGTGCAGAGTGTAGTATCGGCATAACCGACCTCATGTGCTGGTAAGTGCCTAGCCTAACCCCGGCGAAGTAGTGACGAGGCTAGACAGGACCACCACATAAACCTGTGCAGTTATATATATATATATATATATATATATATATATATATATATATATATATATATATATATATATATATATATATATATATATATATATACAGTGGGAAATTTAACAAGAATAACTATTTTAAATGGGGGGAACATGCTTCGGGAATAACAGATAATGTAGAAAATTCAAGAGAATAATAATGAACATCAACAAATTATCTCTAACACGGATAAGGAAAATAAAAGAAGATTTCACTGTATGTACACATCTCATTGAGGGTGTGCATCCCGGTCCCATTTCTCATCGTTTCCGTGGTAGGCGTACCACCCGCTCCCATTTCATTATATCAACAGTTCTTCCAAATGAAATTTAGTCTAATAAATGCAACAGTTAATACGAATTCATGAGACAACAAGTACACAATAATTATGATTCACTAAGAAAAATAAATAATGACAAGCAGTAATTAATCATGGGCTTTACGGAGCAATTAAAAAATTTGGTATTTAATATGTCGAATGTAAAGAAGCAATTAACTCATGGGCTTTAAGGAGCAATTAGGAAATTTTGTAGTTAATATGTCGAATGTCAAGTAGCGATTAAGTCATATAAATATGTAGCAATTATGTTATAAATTCAAGATATGATGTTGTACAAGGATACCTTGATTCAATAATAACAAGTAACACAATAAAGAGGAAATATCAACATAAAGAATCACAGTAATAGTGGAATAAGACAATTAAATGCACTTGAATTGATAATAATAAGAAATTATAACAAATGGCAATAAGTGCCCGGCACCACCCTTTGTGCTTTTACTCTGATCCTCACCAAGCAATGATATAATAAAATGTGCACGGCATCACCCTTCATGCTTTTACCCTATTTCCTCACATATAATCAATAGAATCGACACGGAATGGTACATCGTGCGGCACGGCATCACCCTTCGTGCTTTACTCTCAATTGGCACGGAATGGTACATCGTGTGGCATGGCATCACCCTTCGTGCTTTAACACTCTTCCTCACAATAAGCAAACAATGCACGGCATCACCCTTCGTGTTTTAACACTCTTCCTCACAATAAGCAAACAATGCACGGCCTCACCCTTCGTGCTTTAACACTCTTCCTCACCCAAACAACAACCACAGAAAAAGGGGCAAGGGAATTAACAGTTTATAATAGAAATCTCGACAAGGGAAAACAGTTATACAATAAATCCCGGCAAGGGAACACAATTTAAACAATAAATCCCGACAAGAAAACACAATTTAAACAATAAATCCCGGCAAGGGAGCAACTCAATAACTCATCCTCTTATTTCATTTTCATCTTGTAATTCACATTGTAAGCACGTGGTTTTTGCCCTACATGAAGATAACTCCTAAAAATAGATCAAAATAATTTTTATTGATTTTTTAGAAATTTTTCTTTATTTAGTCGCATTTCATATATTTTAATATTTTAAAATTAAAATAATAAATACCAAAAAATATCTTACATGACATTTAGGTTTTATCGGAAGCCATTTGGTTTTTATAAAAATTAAAATTAAGAAATAAAAATATTATATTTTCTATACCTTTTCCTTTTGTTGATTTTTCTCTTTTAATTTAGGATTAAGTATTTTCATAATTAGTATAATTTTAGATAATTTAGGTTTTTAATTCTAGGATTTTTAATAAAAAAGAAGATAAAAAAAAATTGG